>JAHWXV010557506.1:0-15170 GCA_024586415.1 Phrixothrix hirtus | reverse complement strand
TGGTAGATCTGTTGGGCTGACATTAAGTAATAATTGATTAACTTTTGAGATCAAGTGGTAATGTGATAACGTCACATTTGACAGTTGTTATAATTTTTTTGCTAACTTCTTCGGTCTGTGTTTTTCGTACGATTTGTTCTTCTTTTTCATTATTAATTAACATTATTTTGGTTGTTGTTCTTTTGTTAACGTGTTTTGTTTGTTTGATCCTGTCTAGAGTACGGCAACGAGGATATTACCGTAAATTAAGCGAATTTGACAGAGGCTGAATTATTCGTTTTACGTGTTGGGAAATTGCTAACCGTGTAAATCGAAATCGGTCTACTGCAATGCGATTGTATCGTGCATGGTTTGACGATTGCCAGGAACATCGTAAAAGAGGAATCAGGGCTTCAAGTAGGACCAACGAACGTCAAGATCGTTGTTTAAGGCAACCGGCATTTAGAGAACGATTTTCCTGTACTCGGGCAGTTGAGGACCAATGGTTTGGTGAAGAAAGTCCCTTGTAACCCTTACAACAGGTTATCACCGAATCCGAAGTTTTGGGTTAACATAATATCGTCCGCAACTTGTGCTTCCTTTGTCTGCAGAATATTGTCAGCGACGATTACAATGGTGCAATGAACGATCTCATTGGAATCTTGAATGGCGTCTGTTGTCTTTAGTAGCGAATCTAAATTTTATTTAGGAATGCACGACGGTCGTGTGAGAGTCAGAAGAAGATGGGGTGAACAATGGAACCTTCGATTTACAGTTGAGAGGCACGTACATCGCACTGTGGGTATTATGGTTTGGGGTCTCCCTTCGAGGTAATATGCCATCACAGCGGTATATTACGGAGGTGGTTGGAACACTACTTCTGCCATACCTACAATAGCTCGAAAATCCATTATTCCAGCAAAGTAATACACGTCCACATATAGCATGGTTTTCCTTGAACTTCTTTGAGCAGGTTCCGATTGATCATTTGCTCTGGTCTCCAAGATCCCTAAATCTTTTTCCCATTGAACGTGTATGGGACATAATAGGTAGAAGGTTGCGAAATTTGCAGCGTCCTCCTTTGGCTTTGGAGGCCTTGAGACATGACGTTTAACTTGCATTGGAGGCAATACCCCAAGACGAAATACACCACCTTAATCAATCAATGTCTCGGCGTGTAAATGAATGTGTAAATCAGAGAGGCCGCACCACACATTATTAACAATTATTATAAAATTTTGTTTAACTAATAAATATTTACCTCCCAAATTTTGATAATTTATTACTATAACATAGGTGAATATTCCTACCAAATTTCGTCCGGAAATTCCAACCCTTTCCTGGCGTTGCAATTTCTATGTCACTGAGTTTTTATTTTAAAAAAGATAATTCGCTTGTGAACCGTTACTGACTTATCTGATATCTTGCAGACTAATTTGTCAGAGCAAAGCTCCACAATAAAGTGTATGTCTATATTTCGCTACAGCTTTTGTATCCTGAATGAATTTAATTTTAAAATGTTCTAATCTATTAAAAAGTTTTTATTACTTTTATTGAGATGAAACAACATAACATGAGTTTGTCCTCTTAAAATTGGGATATAAAAAAGTTTGGTCTACTACGTCAAATAAGAGCTACAAAAGTTTTCATTTAATCTATCAACAATCAATTCCTATTTCTGTAATAAGATGAATTAGTATCAATTGATTTTGTTACTCTCTCAAGATACATTTGCAGTAAATAGTTTTAATGTTAAACTTTCTAATATATTTAATTATAAAGACAGTAAAAACTGTTATTAGTTAACAAGTCAACCATAATCACAAATCATGCAGAAATACTTCGTGTAGTTGCTAAGATCCTTCGTGATATGAATAATTCCTATACCACCTAGGATTAAAACCGGACATCCCAGAGGCTTAGTGAAAAGCAATTTAAAGTTCTTTTTATTGAACCAACGCTTTGTTCCGTCGGCGTCCCATTGTACAACAAAGACGACCATTTATGGCACCTGTAAATGTGAACTTCAACGAAGCGTTTTATATCTAATCTAAAATTATAAATCTAGTTAATTGAATTCTTTATTGAATTTTAATGCATGTTCAAGTTTGTCGGTGCAGCATTTTCTTATAGTAACAAAGTAGCTAGATTAAAATCAATCATATCTTCATAGAGTTTCATTTGTAACTTAAAAACGTTTAAATCTGATAATTGTGTTTATTGGACTTTTTACAATTTTGCTTTATTTATGACTTAACTTTAGAATATTTTAGCTTTTTCTTTGAAGTTTTATTCAATGTTTAACACTATTAGGTACGCATAATGTTTGGCAATGATTTTAGGAAGAAATTGTGTAAAAAATGAATAAAATAATTTTTATAATTCGTTTGCCTAATTTATTAGAAGGTAATAAGCTAAGATTGTCAATTGCTAATATTAAAATGTGCAAAGATTAACCTTTTAAAAATGTTTTCATTCTATCACAAAATATGTACATACATCTAAAAATTAACAAACTTTATACTTATAAAGGTGTTTGCACAGTTATTAGATTGTGAAAATAGAATTGAAAACAAATATAGTATTTAGTCATTTATTTTCATTACTAAAGCGGCACTTTTAATCTCAAGGGTTTAAAATTTTACTTTAGTCCCAAGGGAATTAAAGTACAAGAACAAAGTTAATCCATGGCAATAACAATTAAAATTACATATTCCTGAAGTCGCTCCGATTTACAAATAAATTTTTTTCACTTTCGGGACTAAAACGCCACTTTTAATCAGTTGCTTCCATGAATAAAGTGTCACTTTTAATCTCAAGGAACTAAAATTTTACTTTAATCCCAAGGAGATAAAGTAAATTTAATCCCGCTCACCATGGCAATGGCAAAAATTAACTATTCAAAATTACATATTGCCGAAAAAGTTTCTATAACGCTTCGTGAATTAAATTCAAATAGCATTTTACGTGAAGCATACATTAATAAATCGAATGATCTGTCAATTTCAATGTCATGCAATTACACTTTCCTCGGCCTTTTTGATTTCAAATTTTTCTAAAGTGCAAAAAATAATGTATATACCTATGGACTAAAAGTGCTTTTTAATCCCTATCGGGATTATAAAAGACTGTTAGCAAAATCATAATCTAATTATAAGTAATTAATTTTATGAACATGGAAAGACTTATGTAATTTAAAATAATTACCGTAACCTTCGCAAAATAATTAAATAGTCTCAAAAGCATAGTTTAATTTTAAATAAATAACTTTATAAATATCGAAAGGTTTACATAATATAAAATTTGTTATAGGAAACTTTCCAAAATGTTAAAAATACCAGCTAGAAAGGTACGGGTAACAAATCGTAAACCTCTGGTAAATAAGAGCATATCTACCCGACTAGCAATAAAAACATTAAACAGGATCCATAACCATTTAAATGATATAAGAATAGAGTTTCCGAAAAAACTGCAATTAACCACAGCGAAAGGTCACGTACACCGACAACGAGAAGGTGTAAACAAACGGACTTCGGCAACACCCGATTAGCTCAAATTCAAAATATGCTTTCAAACCATTGGCAGCAAGAAAAATTCCGGGAAGATCCAACGTCGATATAAGCTCGTCTTGCGCCAAGGGTCGCGTGTGCTATGTACTTCTAAGCCAGTGCGTGTCAATATCACATCACTGATCATTCAGATGGCAAGTCCGCAATGATACAAGAACAGTCTAAAACGCAATATTAAAAGAAAACTTTGAGTCAGCAGTTGAGTTGTAACTAATCAAAATATAATTCAAAAATCAGAAGGTGTACGAAGGGTTCGATATTCAAAGTAGGATCAAAGTTATCTCCGACCGGAATAACAATTCGAAGAAGACAACTCGTAACACGGTTAGCATTCTATTTAATGTTAATAAAAGGGTAACACATTGATATAAATTAAGCTTCATTGAAATTTTTAAATAATTGAAATAAAAGCATTCACTGGATTACCTAACATAATTGTAAACAAGAAGTTTACGTAAATAAGATATGTAAGAACGCAAACCCACTTGCCATAAACCAGTATTTATGAGGGCTGGGGTAAACTACCTAGCACTAACAAGTAGGTCTACGTTCATTTATCTGACGCTTTAGTTTCTTTTCAATAATATTATATTTTTATAACTTGAAATAAACCTAATTATTTCAATTATCTCTTAGGGTTTAGTAAATAACTTTTATTTCATAAATCTTGTGTAAATTTCTAAGTTGGTATAAGTGCATCTTTATTTCTAATAAAACTCGTTTGTGTGAATGTTTAATAATTTTTGTGTATACTTATAAATCCCTCGGAGCTACAGGTATTTATCTCAAAGATTAAATAACATTCAAATCTAAAGTAAATTATAATAAATACTCTAAAAACAGTAAACTTTTGAGTGCATTGTAAAAATTAATTGGGGTTCGTCGCAAATGAGACCTTTTTAAGGGTGAAGATCGTAACCGCACCTAGGTTTGTTTACCCTACACCTGAAAATTGTAAAGATCAAGCTATTAAATCAATTAGCACCCTATTGTGAAACAACACTACCTCATAAAGATAACGTTATCAGACGAACAATACACTTTAGTCCCTCGGTATATAATATACTATTACTGAAAATTTAAAGCAAAGAATTTAAATTTAAGCATTGGTCGACAATCTATTTTCGGAAAAACCTCAAAAGTAGCCTCACTGGGCGAAATTACAACTATTTCGTATTATGTCAGCAAGTTACATGTAAGGCTATGGATGCCAATAAATTTGCAACCAAACTTAGTAAAAGGGCAATTTTTTACAGTATAGTCTACTGTTTCAATCCCCATTTTGCAATAACCTGTATATTACCCGTTCTAATCTGATTTAATTTACATTAAATTTTTCTTGGTAGATAGAGTCCAGGTACAACTTTGCTCTAGGAATTTATATTAATTTTTTCTTAAAAATAGCAATGGAAGACCTATCTTGTTTTCAAAACTCGTTTTATGAAAAATTTTCTAATAGGAGGAATTCACGCTAAATAGATTTAGATGATTTTAATTTTTTAATTGCTGGATGGTGTAGATCAATCGATATAACGACTTATTATATTTATCCCATTCTCTTTTCATGACCATCAACTGGAAGACTGAACAAGATTTCAAAAATCTTCCCGTTCATTCAATAAATAATGTTTTAATAAAAAATGTTGTACATTGACGATTGTTTAACTTATTTAAAAATTTTCACAATTTTAAACCCAAAATGATCACTTTATATGAATAGAGTTTTTGTCAACTATTATGTAGTCTTTATATTTAATATAATTACATCATGATTAACTCAGTGCCATAGAAATTGCAACACCAAGAAGGGGTTGGAATTTCTGGACGCAATTTGGGAGGAAAATTTTTATTAGTTAAACAAAATTTTATAATAATTGTTAACAATGTGTGGTGCGGCCTCTCCGATTTACACATTCATTTCATTTACACGCCGAGGCATTGACTGAATAAGGTCGTTTATCTTGTCTTGGGGTATTGCCTCCCAAGCAAGCTGCACGTCATGTCTCAAGACCTCCAAAGTCAATGGAGGACGCTGCAAATTTCGCAACCGTCTACCCATTATGTGCCATACATGTTCAATGGGAGAAACATCTAGAGATCTTACAGGCCTGCTCAAAGAAGTTCAAGGAAAACCTTGCTATATGTGGACGTGCATTATCTTGCTCGAATAATAGATCTTCGAACTCTTGTAAGTATGGCAGAAGTTGTGTTCCAACCACCTCCGCAATATACCGTTGTGATGTCATATTGCCTCGAATGAACACCAAGTGAGACCTGCTGCCCACCCCAAACCGTAACATCCGCAGTGCGGTGTACGTTCCTCTTAACTGTAAATCGAAGATTCCGTCGATCACCCCGTCTTCTCCTGACTTACATATGCCCGTCGGCAATTTCTAAACAAAATATAGATTTGTCGCTAAAGACAACACGACGCCATTCAAGATTCCAATGAGATCATTCATTGCACTATTGCAACCGTTGCTGACAAATTTCTGCAGTCAAAGGAAGCACAAGTTGCGGACGATATGATATTAACCCAAAACTTCGGATTCGGCGATAAACTATTCTAAGAGTTACAAGGCGACTTTCTTCACCAAAACATTAGTCATCAACTGCACGAGTAGAGTAAAATCGTTCTCTGAATGCCAGTTGTCTTGACGCTTATTCGTTCTTCTTGAAGCCCCGGTTCCTCTTTTACGACGTTCCTGGTCATCTTCGAACCTTGTATGACACACTTGCATTATAGTAGACCAATTTCGATTTACACGGTTAGCAATTTTCCCAAATGGAAAGCCAGCTTCGTGCAAACCAATAATTCGACCTCTGTCAAATTCGCTTAATTGACGGTAGTATCCTGGTAGCCGTACTCTAAGCATGATCAAACAAACAAAACACGTTAACAAAAAAACAACAACCAAAACAATGTTAATTAACTATAAAAAAGAACAACAAATCGTACGAAAAATAGACCGAAAACGTTAGCAAAATATTATAACAACTGTCAAATGTGACATCACGTTACCACTTGATCTCAAAAGTTAATAAACTATTACTTAATGTCATCTCAATAGATCTACCAAGTTTTATTAAGAAATTTCTACTCCTTCTCGGTGTTGTAATTTCTATGTCACTGGGTATATCTCCAAAAGTTAAACAAACCGAGCTCATTAAATCTAAGGATGTTTTTAATTTTGCATTGCATTATATTGATACCTTACAGGCAAAACAACGTATGTTACAAGAGGCTAATTTTACAACAGAGCAAGAAATTCACACAATCATTGAACTTTATGTTAATTGTGGTAGAAAGCTCTGTCAAAAAACTTCAATAAATATTACGAAATTATTTATATACCGCTTAATATGTCACTTACTTTAATTTATCAGTATAAATGGTAGATCAGCACAAACGATACTTTGTCCATATTTGTAGGTTTTTATGATAGTACAAGTACAAACCCATTAACCTTTTTAATTAAATTTTTCTATTAAAATTACAAAGGCTTCACCCAAAATTTTTTATGAAAATTATATAACACAATTGTTTCAATGATATAACAATAATGTACAAAATCATCTTCAGAGTTTGTCAATATAAAGAAATAGCACATATTTGCATTATATTTGAATGACAAGCTCTGAAGATGATTCTACGCATTGTTGTTATAACATGCGATCATTTCGATTTCAAGTCTGAGTGGGTTATGAAATTTTTCCGTATAGCGTAGCTCAGACACGCGCACACCAACCAAAGTTAATATAGAACCTTCAAATTATCTATAATCATAATAATGTCCCTGGTGGGAAAAGCTTTATTATTAAACTAAATCGGAAATTTGTTTACAGTATTTACAATAAATGTACGAAATGAATTATTATAATGTTTAATTTCACAATATTGCAACAACAAATTATAAAACCAAAACCAAACTGTCAATTTGACATATAATTGTTACTGAGAATGGATTAACCAAAAACATGTCAGCCTCAACTGGTATAGTGGTTAGTATGTTTGCCTCTACGCCCAAGGGACGCGGGTTCAAACCCGATCGAGATCGGTAAATTTTGCAGCGGAGAAAAATTTCAAAAATATACCTTCTTCTCGGATAAGGAAGTAAAATCGTAGGTCCCGTGTCAATGTAATGTTTGAGACGTTAAAAATCTCTACTGGCGATGGAACTCCTCCAGATTTAGCAAAATTCTAGTAGGCATGGAGAAATGGCTATACAACGCTTCTATTCTACGATGGCCAAGAAAAAGTCTGCATTCCAATCCCTCAGCCACAAAAATAAACAAATAAGCTAAAACATGATTTTTTTCCATAGCCCACTGGGCTATAATCGAAACAAATTGTAAGCATTATATAATATTCATAAAAAATTTCTGGTAAAACATAGCAAATTTAATAGAAGGAATTTGTTAAAAGGTTGCGCAATTACATATGTTTACAATTTATCATAGTTTTTTTAATAGTCAATAAAAGAAGTTTCGATAAGGAAACACTTTATTATTAATATTAAATATAAATTCGAAATATCTTGTAACTTTTTATAAAGGTAATGCAGTCAAAAAATTAATAAATGGGTTCTATATCATTAGAAACAAAAGGCACAGAACTATTTTAACATAAAAAATTAACTTTGAAAGTAAATTGTAGAACTAATCTAAAGTATTTCAGTATTCTGGTTCCTGCAATTCGTCTTCTATATCCATTTCGGGTTAAACGTCTGTCGCTGAGCCTGATGCTATTATTTCAATATACTTCTGGGGGATACCTTTTGGGTATTATATTTTTTGTACGCAGTAGTTATAAATAATTCTTCTCTGTGGGAATTAATTTAAGTTTGTGATTACACAGTTTCTTCAGTTTCCTGTTCCTCCAATTTTTGGGCACCTTTATCTTAACGGCCTTTAATGTTGTTTTGTTGTAGGAATAGTCGACAACTATGTCATAACACTAAAATTCCAAATAACGCACAACGAATGTTATTCATTTTTTTAAGTTCCTTCCTAGTAGATGGTTTAAATAGCTCAGTCAAGACAATGTTCCAATTAATAAAATCATTGCAGTTCATCTTTATTGGGTTTAGATTGCGCGGATTTATTTTATGTTTTTATTACAGTGTGTAACTCAGATGGAGGATTCTTTTCTTGATGTCTCTCTATTGTTCCATGGATTGAATCTACCGGCATTACAGTTATTACAGTGTGTAACTCAGATGGTGGATTCTTCTCTTGATACATCTCTCTATTGATCCATGGATTGAATCTACCGGCATCTATGTATGACCCGGCAGAAAGAAAGCAATACTTACTGATTTTACATTTTAAGATTCTTTCAGGGAACAAAAGATCATTTTAACATAGTCTGATTTTTATTTTGCCTAGTGCAGCTATCACAATATAATGAAATATATTGCACAGAGGCTCTTTTATCTACGTCTTGAAAAAATTTATACATAGCAGTATAAATTTCGTTGAAGTCGCTACTTCAATCGCATTTTCCTCAAAATTAGCAGAAATATTTCTGACTTTCGTAGACGGTTAAATTGTAAAATGAATACTTTCTTACATACTACAGTAATAATTTCTCTCCGTGGAGTGTGATAAGAATCTTTTGCAAATCGAAACTGTCACAAAAAAATGTCCTATTTTCCTGTTGTTTCTCCTGATTTTCCAAAAATATTTCTTAGATATATACCAGGAGTGCTGCAATAGTTTCGAGAATATGTATGAAAACACAATAAAAATAGAGCAATAATGTTTCTATTGTTTTTCAAAATATTCTCCCTTAAAATCAATACACTGTTGCATGCGTTCGAACCGGTTGTTGAAGCACTTTTTCCATTCCGAAGATGGTATAGCAGAAATGTGAATTTTGAATGCTTTCACAGCACCTTCTGGTGTTGAAAAGCGGGTTCCACGCATTTTATTTTTGACAACCGGGAATAAAAAGAAGTCATTTGGACTTCAATCCGGACTGTATGTACAATCAGTCATTAATTCTACCTTTTGCTACTTCAAATAATCGACAGTTTGTCATGCTGTATGTGATAATGATCCGATGTTTTGCATTAATTTTTCTGATTTCATTGATGACTTGTGGCAAGCAAATGCTTGTATACCAATCAGCATTGACCATGCAACGATCCTCTAACGCGACGGTAGCAACGTTACCAGTAACACTGAAAAAAATCGCGACCATTTCCTTTGAAAGACTTCGTGAACGGACAATTTCTGTTGGATTCAATTAATCTTGAAATACCCAAATGTGCAATTGTTGCTTTGTTTCTGGCTCATATGAATAAATCCAAGTTTCGTCACCTGTAATGATGTTATAAACCAAATTTGAACCACCACGGTTAAATATTTTCAGCATTTCCTTGCTCCATTGAACATGAGCCACTTTTTGAGTCTCCGTCAAATTGTGTGGAATCCATCGGGCACATAAATTTTTCCACACCTAAATGGTCATGCAAAATTGTTGATATTTATTTCATGTTATTGCCATTGTCGATTCTATTTCACTGTAAGTACATGCCGATCCATCTCAATCATCTCACGCACAGCATCAATATTTTATCGTTACCAAAAGCTGAAATAAGACGATTCGTACATTGTTGTTTAGTTAAAATACTTTTGAAACCATAAAAAATCATTGCCCGAAAATGTTCGCGATTTAATTTCATTTTTGTCGATAGTTGTTTATTTTACTCTTAAATACAAACGTTACCAAACGATGTTTTTTTCAACTGTCAATAGTACATAACCTAAAAAATGTTATATTCTACTATAGTGCCATCTATGATTCTCTAATAACGACAGAAGTACTCGATTCCCGAAATATATGCAGCACCCCTCGTATTTTATCTTTATATGTTCTTCATATAGTTTTCGTGACTCTTCAGTTTCTTCGAAAGTTTTATCTTTTCGGGGCTCAGATAATCCACATTTATCTTTTCTTGATAGATGAAAACCGATGTTAAAATCATTTTTGAAAATATCTGGAAAGACTTTTACAGATGCAACATGCCCATTTCCGTTGTTTATTTGATCTTTTTTGAAAGGTTTGTATAAAATGATACGAGGGGATTTCAAATAAAGGTCTACCTGACTATGAAGAAAAAGACGCACTTAAGCTACGTCTTCTCCAACTGCTTAATACCATCTAAATAGAATTGTTCTGATTGCTCTTCAAAATATTCACTTACTAAGACCTTCAGCTCCTCATCTGATCAAAATTTCTGACCTCTTAAGTGTTTTTTTAATTATATGAAGAGATAATAGTCGGAGGGTGCTAAATCATGGCTGTATGGAGGATGATCCAACTCCAGGAACCCACATTCGTTAAGTACAGGAAGAACTTTGTTGACCTTATCTACTCTGGCGTTGTCATGCAGCAACAACATTTCTTTTCCCATAAATGGCTTCTCTTATTAGTGATGGCTGATTTAAAACTTATCAAGGTACTTAAGTAGGTCTATGAAGTAAATAAAGGTAAGTATGGTAAGTATTCTACCCACAATACGCCTTCCATATCCCAAAAGACTTGCCATCAATTTTCCAGTTAAAAGTTGAGTCTGCATGTACTCTAATTTGTTCCCAGCGTCTCAGTCATGTGCCATGGTCTCGTCGCCAGTCACTTTTCTTGAACACAGATCAGGATTTTCCTCTAAAGTAATCAGATTTTGTTGACAAATTTGTTGTATTTTCAATTTCTGTTCAGGTGTAAGCATTCGTGGAACCTACCTTGCTGACACCTTGCTCATGCCTAATTCATGATGCAAAATGTTTCAGGCGCTTCCTTCTGATATTTTTATGTTGTATGTAATGAAAGAAATTTTTACTCATTGATCTTCAAGAGCTAGAACTTCGGCTTTCTTGCACAATGTTTGATTTGTTGCTGTTGGGGGTCTTCCTGATCTTGGGTCATCATCGATAGATTCTCTACCCCATTTAAATTGTTTTGACCAAAGTTTAACTTGGTAAAGAGATGGACTACCTTCTCCATAAATTGCAATCATTTGCTGAACGATAAGTTTTGGAGCATTGCCTTTCTTCGATGCTCGAGTTTAGCAGCACCCATTCTGTAACAAATAAAAATTTATTACATAAGCACTACTTAATCAAACAAAACCAAATTACACAGGCACAATCACAAAAGATGAAACTATGTGACAATCAAATTTGAAGTTTCTAAATCATTTGTTTCGTAGCTAGGTAGGTCTTTATTTGAATTCCCCTCGTATGTTTCTAAACTCTCGCGGCAAATATTTTCGTGAAGTTTTTACTCTACAATAGTGCGATGGAATTGCTGGAAGCTTAGTCATAAAATCAATGGCATTTTGCTTCATCTCCACGCAGTTTTATTTGCGGGTTCATGTCTGCCTTTTTGGTCAGTCTTTGCACATTTATAAGGCACCATATTACTTTGTCATTTGAGATATGTGAAGCGTCTTTATTTGCGGGTTCATGTCTGCCTTTTTGGTCTGTCTTTGCACATTTATAGGGCACCTCATTATTTTTTCATTTGAGATATGTGAAGCGTCTTTAATAGAAACTGTTATAATACCTTGTCATCTACATCGTCCCAAGGAATATAATATTTGACCGATTTCTTCCTCTTGCTTGTTTCGGTTTCCCCTCTTCTCCTTTTGTTAGAGACTTCTTTCGCACAAGAAATCATCCAACCTCTTTACGTTTTTGATTTCCCTGGTCCCAGTAGAATTCAAAAACATTCTTTCTTACCACTTCAGGAAACTTTAGCGAACAATGATTAGAACAATTACTTTTTCAAGGGTTTGATTGAAGGAAACTTCCTTTACCAAAGTTCTGTTGCAATATCTGTGATGTGCCTTTTTTCTGTTTTAGCTTTTCCTTGATAGATTTTCTCACTATTTATTATATTATTGTTTTTATCTTCACTAGAATTTTTACCTACGTCATTATAAAACACTTCGGACGAAAATCTACGAAATTATTGCTTCTAGCTCTTCTTCTGCTTCTTCAACACTTGACGACGAATAATTTGCAAATATTTTTGTTTTTATTAGTGATATTTGTTTCTTCAGCTTATTCTTCTTCATATGAATAAGTTCTTCAATTATAGTATTATCAACGTTATAGTATACTTCGGGAACATTATCGATAATAATTGCTGGAACCATATCGATCATAATAATATCTTGAATACAAATATTCATTCGGATTGATCTCAGACTTCAGCTTAGATGTAATGAAAATTACATTGAGTTCATTAAAATGCCGATATAATGCACCAAGTTTGTAGATGAATTTAGCACTTCTGGTTACGTACCTAGCTTCATGTTCTTTTGGAACATTTGGAAAAATGCCTGAAATAAAAATAGCGATCGAATAACTGGCTGTCAAAATCCTGCTTAACCTAATATTGAACTGGAATGCGTATACAAAAAACATCCAGCTTTCACGGTAATATAGTACAACATAATTATGCAACGAATTCGAGATCTGCCTAACAATTAAAAATTTCGACACCACTATTAAGAACTGTTTATTTTTGTACTGATAAGAATTAATTCGGAAGTTAAAATTACCTTAATGCTAGCAGTAATTTGTCAAGCTGGAATTTTCAATTGTAATTATGCAGTATTTTATAAAAATGGCAGATTTTCTACTATTAATAAAATAATAAGCTATTTTTATTTGTAGAAGACGGAATTTTGAACTGGTGATTTCAGCTGATTATTTAACTAATTATCAGCGACAAAATTACAAAGAAAACTCGTCCTCACTTTTTCGCGAATTATCCTATTCAATGTATATTCGATTTATTAATTTCTATATAGCAAATATTTTTATCGTTACTATGTTTAAATCTAATGTATATATACTATGTATTTAGTAATTATAATTTTGAACTTTGTTGAAGACTTAATTTCAAATTTATTATTATTATTCAACATGTTTAACGGATATAAAGAAAAAAATATTTGCAAGCTTTATCATACTAGATATAATTACTATTGGTGAAATTCAATAAAAAAGGTGATTGATTAAAGTTTCTTTTTATTCAATAATCAGAATTATCTACTCAAAAATATAAAAACACGGAAGTATTGACAATTATAAGAATTTAATGATAATGTGCATTAGCTAAATTTTAATAGGAATTTCATGAAAGAAGTTATACACAGAACTTTTATAGACGTATTGTAAGTAATTGTAAGTAATATTTGAAATATCGACCTTCCCACAGTTATAAATTGCTTCAATACTCTTTGGACAAGTCTCTTTATTATTATTTATTACCTCATGTTTTCAGAATATGACCACATTCTTTATTTCGAAATTATGTCCATTGTATTTCTGAATACATCTATAACCAACGGGTACGTAGTTCTTGTAGCAGAGAGCAAAAAGTTACATTTCTCTTTTAATTTATGGTTGCCCCAATAAAAGGTAATTTAGAATAAATTTGTTAATAATTTCTTACTTGAGATATATATTTGCAAATGCTGTCCTAGAATAAGGTGGAGGTGCAAATTATTACTTCTCTTGCCGTATATGACAAATAGGTATAAAAATAAAGTTTTCCACACAACTGCGTTGTCACCCCATATTTCAGACCCGAGATCGCTTTTTACAGACGAGACTTAAGCCGAGTTCTGTAAAGAAGATCGAGCGTAAATACTTGTATATGTGCGTATGTATTGTTAAAACCATAACTCAAAAATTAAAAGTCGCCAAAAAAGTACGCCATAACAAATTTTTGTTTAAATCGGATAACCAGAAGTATCACTTTATTTTTGTGATTTTTAGGTCTCTCCTAATTATTTCGAGTAACAATATCGACTAACAATATTTTCTAAACCTACTACGTTTATTACGAATTTAAGATCCTTTTGCGTGAATAAGTCGGTCCTTTTGCGAAAATTGCCTAAGTTCAGTGTTATAAAGGCATCCCCAGAAATAAGCAAAGCTTCAGGCGTGAAAATATTTCGATGGGTAACCGATAAAGCTATCAGTCCCGAAAAATTATAATTTAGCATTATAAATAATATTTTATTTAACTTGAAATTTAATTTATAAACTGTTGTTATGTGCGCATAGGAAATCAGTTTTTTATCTAATGTCGTTAACTTAAAATAAAAAGGGAAATTCATGTGTTGACCAAAACCATATTTTTTATTTAATTTCTTATACATTTTGAATTAAGGCAATACATTTGTATTAAATCGCATATCTACATCAGGATAACTATCAAATTTTAATTTTTCTACAATTTATTTAGTAGATTCAGGATAATCGAAAAATGTTGAGTTGATTTTGTACAAGCACGTTTTCCAAAATAATTGAGTCAAATAAACAGATAATTAGTTTTTTAAGTGTTCAGAAATATTTCAAGTTTTGCAACCGTTGATTTATAGACAAATCATAGCGATAATGTACTATAGTTGTAAGGGTTAAATTCTTCATTTCGATTGCTTACATTAATAAAATGCTTTATGTTAATAAAAAAATCTGTTGTGAGACAACACACAACTTTCTCTTACACATTTTAAATTTAATTTGAATTTATTGATCTTAGTGACTTTCCTATACACCTAAATTGTAAACTTTAAAATTAATTTAAAAGCATAA
>JAHWXV010557467.1:0-10029 GCA_024586415.1 Phrixothrix hirtus | reverse complement strand
TAAATAGAACGATATAAAAATTTTTGTGTAATCAGATGCAAAATTTAATTTTCTTTCATTTTTATTTAATAGTCTTTGGGTCTATCTGCGGTGGTTTAAGTGTTATTTTAAAATAAAGTAAAATAATAAAAGCAACAATTTTGTTAATTTCAATTGTGTGCGTGCGCGTGTGTGCGTGTGTGCGTGTGTGCGTATGCCTGAGTGCGTGTGCCTGAGTGCGTGTGCGTGTGTGCGTGTGTGCGTGTGCGGGTGCGCGTGTGCGTGTGTGCCTGTGCCTGAGCGTGTGCGTGAGCGTGAGCGCGTGTGTGTGTGTGTGTGTGTGTGTGTGAGCAGGCGTGTGTGTGCGCGCGCGCGTGCTTACGTGCGTACTGACGTGCGTGCTCGCGGGTTGCGTGTGGTACGTGCGCGCGTGCGTGTGCACGTGCGGGCGCTCGGTTGTGCGTGTGTGGGTGTGCGCGTGCGTGCGTGCGCGCATGTGGCGTGCAGCGTGTGGCCCGTGCTTGCGTGCGTACGTGCGTGCGTTCGCGCGTGCGAGCTTGCACGCTTGCGTGCGCGCGTGCGTGTTGCGTGTGCGCGTGCTCGCTTGCTCACGCGCGTGCGGTCGTGTGTGTGTGAGTCCGCTCATGCGCGTCCTTGCGTGCGCGTGCATTCGCGTGCTGGAATGCGCTCGTGCGCCCGTGCTCGCGTGCTCGCGTGCGCGCGTGCTCGCGTGCTCGCGTGGCCGCGTACACGCATGGCCGCGTGCTCATGTGTGCGCGTGCGGGCCTGCTCGCATGCGCACGTGGGCGTACGCGCGCGTGTGTGCTGCGTGCTTTCAGGTAGTTTATGCGGTGGACAAAAAAAATTAAACGTGTGAAGTAGTTTGACCTTCGTTTATTCAGCTAACGACATTCACCATCTAAGTACCATCATACATTACAAAATCTGTAAGTTCAATAGAAATTCAGCCAAGTGGGCGTATTTATTTTGATAGTCTTCAAATTAGGAAGTAATCTGATTATTCAATACATGATGTATCAGATATTGTTAAATATTTGCTTGTCAAATGACCCTTCATATGAAATAAGCAACAATGTGGGTAGTGCAATTGAGAGTGGTTCTGGGAGATGCAGTAGTCATGCAGAACTTTACGGGTGAACAACGTGCGTTCGGCGTCCACGCCTATTATCAAAACGATAATTCGTTAGTTCCTGCAGGACGTATGTATTGCCATCCTTATGAATTACAGCGTACTGAGTAGGCCCCAATTGCTGCTGCGATATTGTGTTGGATAAAACTGTTTCAGTTTACATAATCCACCACAGGAGCACAACATCGAATAGGCCGCCCTCAGACCTCTAGGCGCAACGAAAGTGTAGAAATTGTTCGCCAGTCGGTTAGATAGATTACGCTTATATCTGGTATATCGCAATGACTAATCAGTATATAATATTAAATTTGTGCCAACGGTTGCAACATGATGGAGCAACTTGTTATACATCAAATGCCTCAACTGCCGCCATGCAAGTATTGTTTTCTAAGAGGCTAATCTCAAGAAGAGATAACACCAGTTGGCCTTCAACAAGCCCCTGATTATCTCCATTAGATTTCTTTCTGTGGGGATTTCTTAAAGGGAAATTCTATGACACTTTATCAGTGACTATTTTAAACTAAAACGTTAAAATTCAAGATGAAATTTATCATATACCCCAGATATACTTTGAAGGGTTTTCATTAATAAAATCCAGCGACTTGAAGGGTGTCGCCGACGTAACGGACAACATTTAGATGACGTTATTTTTATACAAAAATCTCCCAAATATTTGCACTGTTGGTTTTGTCATTAAAAGAAGTACGTTTATTTCTTTCGCGAGTTATTTTAGAATACTTAAAAAAACCTCTAAATTGTAATAATGGCTAAATACCTTTCATGCAAAATTAAATCTAAAATTAAACTAAATCTAAAATGAACAGTAGGTTTTGGACCTAATGGCCTTCGTAGTATAAACAATTAAAAATTAAAAAAACTAACTCGTCTTGAATTTATACGTAATTGGCTAATTCGTCCCAGCAAGGATTACTTAACGAGAGGTGTAGATCGATGTAATTTAAGGAGCGGTTAAGTTACTTACTTGGTGTTTTGAGGATCGCTAACTTCACAAAAGAATCGAAAATAACAGACAGCCTGCCTAGGAAATTTTTTATCGTATGCTACGTACAACATTGTCGGACTTAAAACCCTTTGGTTCCAAATCGACAGGAAATTTAGGTTGACCCCTTTTATTACGAATTCGCTCTGGACGAAAATAGATCAAATTTCTACCAATTTGATCCCCTATTACATCATTTTGGTAATTCTTCAATTGTATATAAATTAAATATCGCCTAGGCGTGCACTACGGAAAAGCCACTTAACCTTCCAACACCCAGATCTCTACTACCGGTAAACGAAGTTTTCTCCTTGAAATTGAAAGGCCGAAGACGAGAGGGGGTTAACGTCTATTTTTAGACTTGCAAGTCTTCTCACGGGAATTGCTGAATTAACATTTTTAAGAAAAATGTTCCTATGTTTTATAAAACAACCTGGGATTTTGGTATTTTAGTAATTGTTGTTAAAATGGAATTATACAATTTACAAAGATTTACAGTTGTGATTTTGGCATAAAAATAATAATGGTAATTCGCCAATTAGATTTTATTATTACTACACGGTTGTTTCCAAATGAATGACAAATGTTGTAAGAATTTTAGACACGCCTGCAAATTATCCTCGTAAAGTGGAGTGGCACTCTATCTATTTAGACAATTTTATTGGTAATTAAGGACTTGGTAAAAATTTAATTTGTTAGGTACATTTAACCTTCACCTTCTTCTTAGCCTGCCGTGCAAACCTGTAGGTTCTAAGTTAGTGACATTATCTACCTCAGAACGTGTGCATCACCATGTCGTGCCTCTAAATTTGAAACTGGTAATATACTTTTGCCTGAGATTGAACTTTGCCGCACAGGATGATAAAAAAAATATCTATTAGATACTTCTGTAACGTGCTATGTGTTATTGAGATTACGTTCAAAGGTTTCTACAGGTTTCTTCAAAATATCCTTCACATGCCTGCTCCTTTTCTCTCATGTAATTTGATTCTGTACGATGTTGTTACTTTGTAACGCTAATGTTATCATTTTTCTTTCTATTCTTCCTGAGAATATCCCTCTCAACTCGATGATTTGCCCTAGCAGTTCAATTTTCTTCATGAGGCCCCCGTGCCGAATTATTTTCGACAATTCTTCTGTCCACAAACATGTCAATGACCCCTGCCGTGTTGTATGTTGGAGTCTACAAACTGTATATTGTTCCAATCTTTATTAAATTCTTCCTAGCGTTTCGATGGTGGCCGAGATTTCGTTAGTTTCGGAAAGATCAAGGCGTCTGTGGTTAATGGTTAATGATATGTGCTCTTGAATCTTGATTGTAAATGAATTTGATTTTATATCAAGATACTACCGTATGAACTGGAATCTTCAGTAAGTATGATTCCCGGGTGCTCCTATTGCTTGAATTGCTCTTTATGTTACCAGTGTTATTTGTGAACCTGGATCGATAAGTGCTCTTAGGTGTATTGTTGTTTTAACTATAGCTAAGGCTACTAAAACCTCCTACCCTTGTTGTTAAATATGATTAATTTCTTTTATTTTTTGCACTGATTTGCTAGTGTTTTGGCTTTTAGTTTGTATGTATATTACGTTAAACGCCTGATTGAACATGTTTCTGAATGTTGTTCTGACTATTGCATTCCTTTATTACTCTTGTGTTGAGCTTCTTACTCTGTAATTGTTTATATTATTCATTTGCAAAAGTGTGTCATGATTTTGTTCACGCAGATTGCATCTAGCTGTGCTTTATCACGCTGATGTGTTACCATGGTGTAAATATGAAATACATTACTTCTTTTGTATGTCTGAATTCCTTTCTTGGAGGTTCAGATTTTTGAGTATTAGCAATTTCTCACCTTATGAGCTTTCTTAAAGTAGATGCACTATTCTTGTTTCTTGTTTCTAGTAATTCAAGTCGTCTTTTGAGGAATTTTAGGCGTATCTCCAAGGTTTTGCATTTCTTGTGGTGATCCTTAGTATTATTTATACAACCCTATTGTCTGTGTGTCCTAATTTTAACTATTATGTGACCTGATGTTAGCCCACATTTTTCATGTTTATCCAGATTTTGGATTGCTAAAACACATTCGCCTGTTGTATGATTGTATGATTTTCAGTTGCTGTGTTAATTTTAGTTCTGATTTTAGCAGCTTCAAAAATTTTAAGCATTTGTTGCTATAGTGGTCTATTAATGTCTTCTATGCGTCGTTACAATTCACTTATGATGTCTATACGAGGGGCGTACAATGTATTCTCGGCATAGGCATAAAGGAAAAACCAGAATATTCTGAATAAATTTTATTTTTCAATGTAGTCCCCCCCATAACCTCAATACACTTGGTTGATTGGTAAACTAACTTTTCAATATCCTGTAAAAAAAAATTTTCCCCTTTGTCCGAAAAATGTGCGTTAATTGCAGCCTTCAGCTGTTCATCATCGGAAAAACCCTTTCCACGAAGATCTTTCTTGAGGTTGGGGAATAGAATGTAATCACTGGTGGCCAGATTCAGGCTGTAGAGTGGATGGTTAATTTCGTCAAAACCACAGTTTCGCACAGCAGCCTTGGGAATGCACCCTATGTGAACCGGTGCGTTGTCGTAGAGAACTAACACACCTGCAGCCAATTTTCCACGCCTTTTCTCTTTAATTGCTTCCCTCAAATTACACAGAGTGTTTGCGTAAGATGTGGCAGTAATATTATAACCTTTTTCTGTGTATTTAATCAGTAACATTCCCTTTGAGCTCCAAAACAATGTGGCCATGAGTTTTCCGACCGATGGAGTGACTTTGAACTCCTTTGGTGGCTATTCTCCTTTTTTATGCCACTCCTTGGACTTCTGCTTGCTCTTTGGATCATAATGATGAACCCACGTTTCTTCTCCGGTAACAATTCGGTCGAAAATCCTTGACAGATTTTCACCACAGAGCTCCAAAAACTCCCTACAGCACTAGACCAGCACTTGTTTCTGAGGCACGGTGAGCATTCGGGGCACCCATCTTGCACTGATCTTTCACAGGTCAAGATGGTCATGAGGGATAGTGTGAATGGTACCCACGAATAGTTTAGTCATTTCTGATAATATTTAACTTTTATACGGACATTTTCATGTACAAGTTTCTCAACAAATTTCACGTTTTCCTCAGTAGTGGCATTTACCGGCCGACCAGCACGGTGGTCGCCTTCAATGCTTCCTCTACCCCGTTTAAACTCACTTGACCACTTTTAAATGGTGGATAATCAAGAAGCAGAATCTTAATAAATAGCTATCATCTCTTTGTGGATGATTTTTTGGGGATTTCCTTGTTTGGTAAAGAATTTTATCAAAGCGCGATGCTCGATGTTTCGCAACATTGTGACTTCAGTCATTCTAGTCGTCTTCCTCCAAGGATATCTAAAACAATAATGATGATAATGAATTGAAAATTTGCATCTATACTCTCATGGAGTGTTGTTTGCCATTAAGATAATTAAAAAACCTATAACATTACTAATTCTCCCCGATACCGAACTCCTCTCGTAGGTGTTAAATTAGGGTGCTTGATTCCCCTTTTAAGTATGTCTTCAGGTATGCAGTAGCTTGTAGTTCATTGAATAGTTCATCGAATGTGATCCATTTTTCACACCTCCCAGAAAATCTGGGAATTTTTACATGTTCTAACTTTAAATTAGTGTTTTGACCTGGATTATTTGTTGTTCTATAATATTGTTTGGTAAAACTATTAGATTTAATACCTATTTTTCAAATTCAACAATGTCTCGTATGTTTTCACATTTCCCAGACGCTGTGTTATAATTTATTTTGCTTACCCCATTGCATCTCATTTTTTTGGGGATCTGTGTTAGTGCAGTTTTAGATGCGACGGTTTTTATTTTGGGCTTTCCTTTATATTGTTTGATGTACTGATTGTTGTGCGAAGCTTGTAGATTGGTACGTGCAACCTTCTTTGTTCATCTTGTATTTTCTTCGTTTTATCTAGATTCCTATGTCCATGCATTTGAACTTGAAGCTTTTTGCTTTCATATATGTGGTTTCTGTATTTTCATGGAATCTTGCCCTGAAATAATTGTGCGTCCTTTAACGCCATTCTTCCATCGTTCCATGGTTCTTTTGGAATATTTCCCTAATGTTGCTTCACATTATTCCGTGATGTGTTAATTGTTTCTCCGAGATGCTATTATTCTATAGCCAGATCATCGATTTTTGCGTATTCCGATGCCATTATGTTGATGGTTTACCTTGAATCGCTTTATTTTTACGTACATGACTTCTAGTAACTTCCTGGAGTTTGTAATTTTTGTGACCTATATACCTGGAGCTGTATTAAGCTCTTAATGTCACTCCTTATAGTCTAGCCTCTAGTTTTTTAATGTATGCCACGACGTATTTTGATTTTCTTTCTTCTTCCTGTATACACTGGTTTATTGATTGGATAGAAGGGCAATGTATACTACGGCGATCTTGAATGCTAATCTTCTTTTCTCCCCTGGTAGCCTCTAACTTATTAATTTGATAGAAAGACCAAGTTCAAATGGTGATCTTGGGCTGCATCTTCCTTCGTATCCTGACGGTCACTGCTGCACTGGTTGTTTTAAGAAAATATGCGCAAATCATAGTCTTCCTTCTCCTTGAGACCACTGATTCACTGGTTGGTTTGAAGGGCCATGTTCAGATGATGATCTTGGTCTGGACTTTTCTTCTTCTGCTAGCGACGATTAGTTCACTGGTTAGTTCGAAGAACCATGTTGAAAGTGAACTAGGGCTATTTTCTTCTAGGCTGATTATCAGGATATCTTCGTTCTGGCAGGAAATATATGCGGTGAGATTTATCTCTCACCTATAGACTACAAGAAACGGAGAAACCTGACTTAAGTTATAAAACATAAATGTCTATTATATTATTTACATGTTTATATACAAAATTGGTAGGACATGTGATTAAAATAAGTTTACAAAGTTCATATACATGTCTCAATTGGAATGTGCATTTAATACATTCTTGTAATAATTGAGTTCAAGTTACCTAGTATCTAAAGGCACAATTTCATATTTCGGCATAATTATGACATTGTGCTAGACATGAGAATCGTGGAATCAAGATTTTTAATTCACAAGCGTTTTGTATTCTAGTTAATGCGGTTTGCTTCATTAGTTTAACAACTAACCAGACCATTGTCCGCTATTGCAACTGCTGTGACCGATTGTTAATCTAAGAAAATACGGCTTCCTTCTGATTATCATAATTCTTAATGTTATAACATCTTATTTTTTATCTAATTATAGGAGAAATGCTTACATGTGAATCGTACTTTGATATGGAGCTAGTCCGCAACTTTTCGTCTTATGAGAAAAGAACATAACCTTTAAAAGGAGTAGGCAGCCTGAACTGCTCTGTTGTCCAAAAAAGGCTTGGATCTTTCAAGGGGTGTATATTAATCCCCCTAGACGCTTTAATGCTTTCAAGGCGATGGCCAGCCTCAACCACTTTCAGTACCATTAGAATGTCTGTCTTGACTTTTAAGGTAGGTCACTAACATCATGTTATACAGGGTGTTTCGCAAATATCGTCTGATTGCAGTTTCTATTTGAGAACAGTAGCGCCTATCTTTTACCAATTTTTGTCTTGATTATACAGTGTTTCGCCTCGCAAGTATCAACGGAACACGCCTCGATCCACTGTAGCTTTGCCGACCGTGGTTAAACACTAGTGATTATTTTTGCCACATGCGTTGTTGTCAGTTTAGCCTGTGACAGAAGCTTAATCATTTCATCGCCTCTCGCATTTTGCGCAGAATAAACTGTGATTGAAATTTTTAATATTTTTTTAAAAGCAAAGGGGAATTTTTGTGAGCGGCGTCATTATCCCAATTATTAACAAAGAGCGCTTCTTTATAAAACACTTAACTAAACTTATCGTTAAGATGCAATTATTTGCTTTAATATTTAATTACATGCAATTCAACCATAAATTGAGTGAGAGTACTTCTAATACAGTTATTTTTTAGTAAAAATTTGACTAAATTTGATGTTAATTAGACGACCTCTTACGACCAAGTTCCTTAAAAGTTGATAAGAATGACTTAATCAATTTCTTGAGCATTGATACGGAGATAGTCTGCACTTTGCGTCTTATGAGGGAAGAACTCCCCCTTTGAAGGGAGTAGCCAGCCTTAACTACTCTGTTGTCCAAAAAAAGCTTGGCTGTTTCAAGGGGTGTAAATTAATCCTTCTAGACGCTTTGATGCTTTCAAGGGGAAGGCCAGCCTCAGCCACCCTCAGCCACCCTAAATATAGGCCTTTGAGCTTGAAAGGGGGTCGCGTTGAACAAGTAAAAACTCTAATTTACGACTCCTTTATTTTCCATACATGACCTGTTTATGTATATAATAAAGTAGTTAAGGGGACTTTCGACTATAATAAATAAAACTATTACTCTATTAAGCCAAGCTTTCGGTGTTTAATTCTATCACTTTCTTCGGGGCACTAGAATAATACTGCTTAATAAATAATAAACTTAAGGAACTAATACAAACACGAATTTAAGTTTCAATTACAAAATCTTGTTTAAAAAATATAGAAAATGAAATTGACAAATTATTGACATTTAAATAATTCTGTTAACTTGAAACAAATGTAAATCAAAACAATATGAACATGTGTACATGAATATATACATTCATGCAAGCACACCCGCCCGCACGCACGCATGCATACATGCACACGCGCACGCACGCACGCACGCACGCGCGCACACACACACACACACATACACACACACACACACACACACACACACACACACACATACACACACACACACACACACACACACACACACACTCAAAAAACACACACAAACTTGCACATACATCAAAATTTAAATTAGTTGATTATTGTTTTTAATTTTATTGATAGTTAAATCTATTAAGTTTATGTAAATGTTACTTAAATTTTGAACATCTGCTTTATGATTTATAGTTTTATTATTTTTCTTTATACAAATCATTTCCAAAAAACATCTTTTATTGTAATTATCTTCTCTTGCTAAAATGTTGAATCCTGTATAATCTATTATATGATCAAAATTCTTTACATGGTGTGCCAAAGAACATCTCTTACAATTTCTTTTTGCATCACTTTTGTGTCCCACAATTCTTGATTTAACTAACTGTGATGTCTGCCCAATTTAATATTTAGAGCAAGTATTACATTTTAATTCGTAAACAACATTTCATTGTAGTAAAGGTGGTATTTCGCCCTTCAAGTTAGAAAATAATGAACCCACATTTAACACACTTCGTTTTGATATTTTGATATTTTCGTTTTCAAATATATTTATTATTTTGTTAGTAAAGTTTGTTATATTTATAATAGAACCAAAATTAACATTATTATCATTTTTAGATGAAATTCTTTCATGATTCTTACTTTGTATTCATTATTTTCTAAATTAAAGGACGAAATACCAACTTTACTACAATGAAATGTTGTTTACGAATTAAAATGTAATACTTGCTCTAAATATTAAATTGGGCAGACATCACAGTTAGTTAAATCAAGAATTTTGGGACACAAAAGTGATGCAAAAAGAAATTGTGACAGATGTTCTTTGGCACACCATGTAAATAATTTTGATCATATAATAGATTATACAGGAGTCAAAATTTTATCCAGAGAAGATAATTACAATAAAAGATGTTTTTTGGAAATGATTTGTATAAAGAAAAATAACAAAACTATAAATCATAAACTTAATAGATTTAATAATATAATGAGAAATTGGGCGTATTCATAATTAATCAAATAATTTAAATGGTCTTCACCCAAAGTTATATTTTTTATTTAAATTAACAATTGTTTCGGCAATTTTAACTTTTTTTAAAAAAGTAATACCATCATCA
>JAHWXV010557382.1:0-11430 GCA_024586415.1 Phrixothrix hirtus | reverse complement strand
AGAAAATCTCTGGAGTTAAACAGGGTTTTACGTGTCCAGTAACTTGGATAGGTGGCCATTACAATTATCGTTCCCAAAATAAACGTAAATAATATTTTAACTATTTGAGAATATTTACATATTTGTATATCTGTGTACGTAAGAGAAAGTTCTATGTTGTCTAACACCAGATTTTTGTAAATAAAACTAATATTAATATCCTAACAAGAGGCATCAGACTCCTTTCTAACAATTAATTAGTTTTGTTCAATATATTGATTGTTCGACAATGACAGCTATTAATTTAAAATATTTAACAGGAGATATTTTTTAAATAATGTGGAATTGGCTCCAGTGAAACTTTCTTATTTATATTAACGCCCAGAAATTATATTTTATTTTGGGATGTTTAGCACTGAAACGTCTTTCGTTCTTTACGATCGAAAACAAATACTTTAGGCGACCGCAATTTTCAATTTAATATTTATAATTTCAATTATTTTTATTTTAAGCAAAATTATTATATCATTTTGGGAACAAATATTGAATAATGCTTAGACCATGATTTATTGTTGTGCATAACGCCTTGAAGTGTACCTATCTTTTAGAAGGACTTGAGTGGTAGTTATTAGGTTTTTATGGCATCTTATGTTAGGTTGTTGCAATAGTGATCCTAACAAAACTTTAGTACTAATAATAATGGATTTAGAGATCTTTAAACTTGTACTGGATTTTAGCTTGTTGACAGAATGGCTATTTTTCTCATTTATGTTATATTTATATTTATTTTTGCCTTATTATAATACTAACGATTTTTTATAAAACTTATGCTATAATATTTCGATATAATTTTTTAATTATACTGTCACAAAGTTTTGGATCCTTAATCCTCACATTGGGTAGGTAAGTAAATATAATCATTTTGGTAGTGTCGTATATGTAAGCATATGAAACTACAAATTTTCTAAATAATGTGAAAACTGTTGTTATAAATCATTCTAGTAAAATTGATTTATTTAAAAGGGAACTATAAAGCATGCTTTTGTATAGCACTGTATAAAGATTCCAAAGTGACAAAATATCAATTCGTTTTGTGTAACACCAATAACAATTACTCATAATTCACTATCGGAACAAATGTGTCTTTTCTCCTTGTTCATTTCTATCACTCCGATCTTTACTTTATTATAAAGCATTCTCTTATTTTTAATTTTGTTAATATAAATTGAAAGAAAAATTCTTTTCTCGAGAAATATTTATTTTATGAGCCTAAATAGCTAGCTACGAAATGCACGATTGAAATATGTGCGCGCTTACCGATTTTCAACAAAGAAATACCGTGGCACTGATACGTGAGTAGCCAGCTTTCGTAAAGCTGACGACATGAGAAAATCAGATACGGTCAATACTTTTAAAGAAAACATGAGAAACAACGAACATAGCTCAAAACTGATCTACGAAGGTCTTAATTATATTAAATTTACGGAGAGCTTTCTATATATGAATTTCCAAATAAAGACGTATAAAAGAATTAAATTATCAAATATTTAGGAAAGTATTTCAAAATTGTTAATAAATCTCATTTTTAGAATTACAAACGCAATTTCTAGTAAAGCATGCTTTATATTTAAGATATTTTCAAGTAATTCTATAACGCTCTTACTAAAACATGCTATGAAATGGAATTTTGATATTTGTGTAAATATTTTGTAATCTTGTTTTATTTTTAACACATCGTTTAAATTTATTCAAGACCATACTTTCAATTTTGCTTTTGTTCAAGTTATAAAGAATTTATATTTTTGAACTAAATTTATTCATTTAATTAAAGGAAGATGCAGTTTGGCTTTTTAATTCTAAAGTTATTTTAAAAATGTTATTACAGATACAACTTACATATTAGAATAACATTCTAGAATATCCAGCTATCATTTTAATGGGATTTTACATTGCACCGGTATTTTATGAAAATCGTTTTATTCCAGTTTTTCTAATCATAAGTATATAATCTTCGTATTGTCTTAAAGTAAAATAAACTTTTTTAAACTAAAATTAACTAAAATTTTGATAAATTCTATTACGTATCACCGTCTGAGCGTACTATGTTCCTGAATGGTAAAAACCTCATTGAAATATATTTATTCTTAGTTGAACTCGAGTTTATCCCGGGTCAAGTTATTTATATGTGTTTTATTATAAAAAGTTTTGAAAAAGATTACAATTTTATTTATTTTTATATAAAAAATTTATAATTAGATATTATAGAAGATGTTACTTGATTACTTTCATTGATTTAAATATAATCGAGTAGATTAGCTTTGTACATCAACTGACGTTAAAATAATAATCAAATACTGCCTCCCCGAAAATAGATGCCGCATCTACAATGGGAGCCAAGCTAAGAAAATTTAGATAAAATAATATCTTAAGAAATGTAGTTTACTTTTCGAATAAACATTACTAGTCACAAAAATCAACAGTTGCAGTAATAAATTCAGATATGGCGTTTTCAATTCCTTTTTTATTTTAATTATGTAAAACCAAAGGCCGTGTGTACTTAAATACAACTAACGGGCGTACGTAAGAAGTAAGGGTTTGCTTTACACTTTTTAAATAAAACTACATAAATCTATTTTAATACTTTATTAACAACTAATATTGATGTTAAATACGAAAATATATTAAGAGTTTAACTCTTTGTCCCGTTAATTTTTCATTTTGGTTCAATTGTCACAGGCTAAACTGAAAACAACGCATGTGGCAAATAATCACCAGTGTTTACTCACTGCCAGCAAAGTTCAGTGGAGCGAGGCGTGGTTCGGCGATACTTGCGAGGCTAAACGCTGTAGAATCAAGACAAAATCGGTAGAAAGTGGGCGCCACTGTTTTCAAGTTGAAACTGCTATTAGGCGATGTTTGTGGAACACTTTGTATGTCAAGACGTTAGTAACCTACCTTAAAAGTGGAAACAGACATTGTAATGGCACTGGAGATACGGGATCAAAAGCTGAAAGAGAGAATATTCTAAACTAAAGGTGCTCACTATTTATGACGGTTCCTGTATATAAGAATCGATGCAAAATGCTGATAAAAGCTTCAAATATTATTTGCGTTACTTGCAAAAATTTAGGCGTAGCTTGTCTTAAATGAAATAGCCAAGGGCAGATTTTCAGAACTGATCACCCTGTATATTGCTAATTTATCTAACTGAACTTTAAACTTTCAGGAAAGTGTTATATTTACTTAGAAATAAATGCTTTATGACTTTTGTTACCGAAAATTGCTGAATTGCTCTCTAACTTATTGTACGCGCACTGTATAAATACAATTACAAATAAGGTTTACGTTGGTGTAATAATAACTAAAATTTAGCACAAAAACACCTTTATATAATTAAGTTCGTACGAAAAACACACATATAAACATAAATTCAACAATTATTTAAGAAATTAAACATGACTTAAATTCTAGGAACAAAGAAACGTTGGCTATCGGAATCGAAATTCGAAAGTGTTTATTTACAAAACCCAGTTTGTTTCTACAGCTGGAAGTAATTGATCGACATTGACATTGATTGACAAATAATAAACAAATCTCAATTTTGTTAACGACAAATAACAGTATTCAAAAGATGCATAGGTAAAATATTTTTGTGTGGGTACCCAATAAATATGATAATAATTACAAAACTAACTTATTAAAGTACAACAGTAAATTTGATCTTGATAATTTGCTTTAACAATTAATAATACAAACATAAAATGTCCCAATTAGTTAATTTTGATTCAACACTAATACATTTACTTCAAGTCGGTAATTCATTTATTTCACCAATATTTGCATAAAGCGGACGGCAGCGTCCTTTATCTAGTTTTCTCGTTATTTTGAAAACAAACAAACTGAGTCGTTTGGTAATGGCACAAGTGTCTGTAGATGCAAGCAGGCGTAATGTAGCCCTTATTTACCAGGCGTGGAGTAAGCAAAGAAAGAAAAAAAACAATAAGATACTTACAGATGGAAAAGTGCTCTTGGCTCGGAAGGCACTCATTACCTCTTAATTTTAGGATTGATAACCCCCATGGGTAGGATGATAGTTAAATGGTGTATGGCCGCTTTCATATTGAATCGATTATCCCAGAATAATTTGGATTTACTGTCTAAATTCCTAAAGCCATGGAAACTACTTTAAAACTTCAATAAAGGCAATATTATTCTCCTAAAACAAATAGGACATCTCCGAATAAGAAGTGAACACTTTAACACCACTTAAGCGTATCTGTCCGACGACTATCCCCTCGATTGACAGTTTTTCTCACGGAATCGCTTGTAATATGCCCCGATGAGATTGTCACCCCGCCTGTACGACGTCAAAAACATCTTTACACTAGTTGTAACCCAGTTAATCATTTCTAAGCCTTTAATGGTATCATGCTCGTTAAATTTTTTGTGTATAACTTTATATTTTTGTATGAAACAAACTGTAACCTTGTTTGTTATTGAGACGTGATTTCATGTGCCTTGCAGCAAGTTTTTAGAATTTGTGATGTAAGATCTGTTACTTTCTAGTTCAAGATAATTTTTACTAACGAAGTTTTAAATAAAATTTCTATGCAATACTTCAGAAGTGAAATACGAGGTGTATTAAACTAGATTTTTAATTTAACTTTATGTTTCTATTATAAGATTGATTTCCAAATTACATGAATGAATCCTTGTTCAACTAAAATTATATTAATCATTAATGTGCATGATACTTAATATCTCTTAATTTATTTAATATTATCAAAAAAATAGCAATGGCTGACAATTTATTTTGGATTCCAATTTTATCTTGACTGGTAAAGCTACTGTGAGCAAGGTGTGGTTCATTAACAACTTTCGAGGTTGAACACTATTTAAATACTCAAAATCTGGAGTTTTGGGCGCAACTGTTCTCTAGTCTTTTACTCCAGGACAGGGTTAATATACAAAAACAGTCTGTATATAGAGACGTTCGAAACCTACCTTTAGCGCGGTACACAATCCTACGGCGATGCACATGCGGTAAATGCTCTAAGCTAAAATAAATGGCGTTAAAAGTTGTCTATTATAATTTTTCCTATATACGAGGAAGTGATAAATCAGTACATTAGTATTGTAAGCCACCTTACAAGCCACTAGGATGACGGTGGTAAAGGTTTTGTAATTAATTAAATTTTTTTAAGTAAGCATTTATCTACATAATTTACGTCAATTTTTACATTCACTTACTTTATTTCTTAATTTAAAGTTAACGATCTGTACTGTCTATGAAAATGAGGACGTAATATTCCTCGATACTAGTCAATCAGAATTTTACTTCACATAATCAATGTTATTTCTCGAATGTTACTTCAACCTTCATATAGAACACCTTATATTGATATATAAGGCATCAAGCAATTGGAATTTAATGTTTGTTATCTATTTGGCAGTGTTGAGCAATTTATTTAAATTACTTTATTATGTACTTGATTTTACGTAATATTTTAGGTTTTATTAAAGGTAATCAAACTGTTTCAAGATTTTCTTATTTAAATAAGTCTTAGCGCGATACCCGTTTTTTTCGGACAATATATTTACTGTTCCGATGCTTTATCTGGAGGTAAATATTTATACCATTAAGTGATAATCATATGAGTTCTATAAATTTATATAAGAATAAAAAAACAATAAAATAAATATATGCTACCAGAAATCGTACATCTACAATTAGACATTAAATTCTACGGAAACCAGTTACATAAATATAACGACCCGTTTCGAGTAGTTCCCTTAGGAATATTTCTGAAAAGATGTAAGCAAATAGGTCCATGACTTTAATTTACCAAGAGAGCTAACGACTAGATCTCAAAATCAAGTTATGTTATATAAATCAAATTTAAATTTTAAATTCTAATTTTTGAAAATTAGTCTTGAACTGAATGAACTAGATGCATTTTTAAAAATTTCACTTACGTTTTAAATTCTTGATTTTGATATTGTCTTAGTTTATTGATAACATATCTTCCTTTTAATTGATTTCCCTTTCCCAGTTAGGATATATGGATTTTTTTCCAGACCACAAATTATTTTTGGCAGGTATCTTCAATTATGCGAGTCTGCAAACTGCTCGACCCTTATGTTGAGGAATTTTGCTTTAATTTCTTTATAGATGCGCGTTTGAACAAATTGCTTTACATTTACTGCTTAAATTCGGAAATTTATTATTTACTTTGGCGATACTCTTCCGTAAAACGTTATGTTGCTAGAGTATTAATCAGAGGTAATTTATTTCACTTACTTGGATATGCTTTAGCTAGCGCTGTATTCTCGGAATTTGCATGTCAACGTCAAAGGATATTTCCAGAAGCTGTCACGATTGGTTAATTTATTACTTCGTATGTGTATTTTCCGACATTCTGCACCTTGACATACGTTGTTCGAACAACGGAGTCTGGACCAAATTCCACATACAGTTCAAATGAATATTGGATGGTAAATTTACAAGGAAATCAATAAATTTAAACTCTGATTATGTATTTATTTTGCTTTTTCTAGATAATTTCATATAAAATATTATGAAACAGGATTTATTTTGTTTTCTTAAACTTTGTTATTAATTTATCTTCTTCTTTTAATAATTGCTTGTTATTATTAAATTCTGATTATAATCTGTTTGTTTCATTTCAAGTGTGCACGTTTATATTATCCCCAATAACGAATAGTATCCAACGGTCGGTATTTCACTATACGTATAATTCTTTTCAATCTGACGGATTCACCATCTGGCGCCCTAAACTATAAATCCCTGAATCCTAATTAATTTTAGATCTAACGCACCCTCCTATATAGTCTCAGAGCTAGCGGTCGTAACTAATATCCCGTTATAAGAACAGGGTAAAAGGCTACAAACTTTTTTGTAAAATGTTTATTTGTACAAATCATTTTACATCTCTTCGATTCTAATTTTATTTCTAAACCATAGATTTTTATATCTAAACTCGCGATTTTATTACGATGCATTCTTCAGAATTTGTTAAATTTTTATTTTACAGTCTGAAAGCTTCGTTTTAAACTTAGAAATATTGTTAGGCTATTTCTATTTCAAATAATTTAGAAATTTGAAATATGTTTTAACTTATTTCAATTTTCTAATGGGAGAACAGAGTAGTTTCTTAATTTATAACTACGAGGGTCCAACATTAAATTTAAATTTATCCAACACCTTTAATTTAAAGAAATTATAAATAAATTTTATTCAGCAACAATGTTTTTGCACTGTATTATAGGTATTTGTTAATACAGACTCAATATGAGAATTATGGATTCTTTGATAATGTGTAATATACGCGTATTACTGTTATTGTCATTAGTTCGTGTAATGTTTAGTGGATTTTGGATGCATGTACTTTTTATTGATTATTACTTAGTTAGCGCGTGTAATTTTTTAGTTTAACGGTTTAATATTATTATTAATTTTAGTTTTCCTCATGTAACTTTATTATTGATGTGAGATTGGAAATCTGTCATTATTGGAAGAAGTCTATTTTGCTAGCTGTAGTTTAGGCGAAAATTCATTTAAAAGGCATTTGTTGTTCGAGAGCCATACGTAATCTTTGGGATAAAAACGTCTATTAATATTTTTAAAAGAAAATAAGGAAAATATATATCACTTTCACTATCTAACCAAGTTGCAGCTACAGCTTTGTACATTAATAAATTTCTTAACTAAATGGACTTAAATTAATAGCTTTAGATATTTTGTTTTAGCAACACCTACGAAATTGTATTCTAATAATATTTTTTTTAACATTTAGCTAAATAGTTATTTGAAAATGTGGAAAATAAAAATAATTGGGTAATTTGCTTTGACAATAACGCATGTGGCAGAAATCATGGGTGTTTAACCGCGGCCGGCAAAGCTACAGAGGAGCGAGGTGTGGTTCATCTATACTTGCGAGGCTAAAAGCTGTAGAAATAAGTCTAAATCGGTAAAAGGTGGGTGCCACTGCTTTCAAGACAAACTGTAAATAGGCGGTGTTTGTTAAATACTCCGTATATCACGATGTTAGTGACCTACCTTCAAAGTGGAGACAGATACTCTGGCGGTACTTTAGATATTGGATTAAAACTGAAAGAAATAGTCGAATGCCAAATACACTCACTTATTTATGATCGCTCTGTATATAAAAATCAGTGAAAATGCTAACGAAAGTTCTAACTACTATTTACGTTACTTGCAAAACAGGGCGTAAAATGCCTTAAATAAAATAGCTAGGGGCAGGTTTTTAGAACTGACCACCATGTATAATATTTAACTAACTAGTTGAACTTTATGTTTTTAAACCAGTATTATATTTACTTAGAAATAAATGCGTTATGTCTTTAATTCGTAACGTTATTAAATTATCATTTAATCTGGCACGCGCACTGTATAACTAAGATTGCACGCTAGGTTTTATGTCGGTGAAATGAATAGCTAACATTGAGCACAAAAACACCTTTATATAACTTCTAATTGCACAAAATACACATAGATATTAACATTCAGTAAACAGTCAAGAAATTCGGCGAACTTATATTCTAAGAACAAAGACATTGGCTAGCGGAAGCTAGACTCGAGCAACTTATTTACAAAATCCAGCTAGTTATTACCACTGGAAATGATTGAATAATCATGACAAACAATAAATGAGATCTAGGTTTCGACAACGACACTAACAATGTTTTAAAGGAAAAATGCATTAGCAATAAGTAATCAAAATGGATACCCAACTAGGTTTCGCTAAACGATTTAAATTATTAAAATACACTTATAAAATTTACAGAAAATTAACTTGCACTAATTTACATGCATTTAAATACTTTAACCATCGAAAATGTTTATTAAATTCAATAATTATTAAAAGGTCATATTCGTTTCAATGCATTCCAAAATCAAATAGCAACAATATCGCTCTTATGACGTTAATTAAATTTTGCAAACTAAAACGGTCATGTAGGCCTTGATAAATTACTTCAAAAATCAAAAGATGTCGGATCCTCTTCTTTTATACAGGCAAAAGTACATGGAGAGCATTTACTATTTTTGGTGACTATAACTTTGTTTAACTCGAGAAGAAGCCGCCCCTGTGTCCTAATTACGTGAAGACCCCTTTCGGGTAGAACTAACGAAATAGCAACTGTCTAATGCTTGCCAATTTGAATCCTGAATTAATTCTGGAAACCCCGACTTCAACACCAATAGGCTAGTGGATAAATAATTCTAACAAAGACAGATTCAAAATCTAAAAATTAAAGACACAAGGCATTACTCAAAATAAAAGTTTTCGCCGCAAACTGGATCGCTTAAAAACTGTTAACTAACTACTGTATGTTTTCCACACTTACTCTTAAAATTGCATCACTTTCCGACCTTCGTGTTGGCGTCGATTAACTTGCAACGTTTTGTAATAATATTGCTATACAAATAACTTTTAAACAAGGTTCTCGCATAATCCTATACGCTACTTATTTGAAATACTACATATATGTTTTTCCGCATGAATATCTAACTGTAAGGGTCACCTTGATACGTGTTTCGGTCGTGCTTTATTGTGTTATAGGCGACTAGTATGACGCCACCGTCTGTGGGAATGCAAAATAATCGGCTTCTTTCTAATATGACATATTTTTAATATGTAATTTTGCAATGGCTAATTCTATATATATACATATTACCAGGTGGATCTAAATAGTTTTTGTTTTTAACCTATATATTTCTTAGGAACATGATTTCTTACTCAATTTAAAAGGAACCCTACTTTAATTAAATTTGTTTAATACGTAATGAATAGAATCATGCATCATTAATGCGATAATATTACTTAAATGCTTACAAAACGCAGCAAGGGCTGACATGCTTTACAAGTACCTGTGAAGAATACTTTAAATGTCTAAAACTGTGTCACGACAAAACAGTGCGGACAAAAACAGCCCTGACAGAACAGCCCGGACAAAGATGGCCTCCAGACAAGACAGCTCTGCGACATAACGGCCCCGTTAAAACAGCGCCGCGACCAAATGGCGCCAAAAAAAATGGTGCCTCGACAAAACGGCACTGCGACATAAAAGCGGCGCTGGAACGACGTTCTTGTAAGGGCTGTTATAGAATCACGGGCACTTTTCTAAAAATAAACACCGAGAAAAACACTTTTTGTTGTAACCATGACTATGGGCTAATGGTCTCAAAAGCCGATGTCAAATAAGGAAACAAATTAACTTGCATAGAGGTTCTTGGCCAGCATAGCTGTTTCCAGGGAATACCACGTTAAGGTGACCTCTTGGTATTTCCCTTTTTTTATGTTTTAGTATTTTGTTCTTTTTTAAATTGTAACATTTTTATTTTAGTTTTGGTATTTTGGTTACATTTTTTCATTAGTAAAGTTAGGTTAGGTTAGATTAGATTAGGCTAGTTTAGTTAAGTTTTTAATTATGCACTTGCAATTCAAAATGGTGGGCAATTTCCCGTAAATAGTCTAGTACATGTTGTTTTCCGTATTTGTCAACAATTTTCATTGTTTGCTGCTGTTTGTTTGTGCATCCGTCGTTTTGCGGATAGTTGGTGACCTGTGACGCTTTCCTCAACGAGTTTTTCGTTTAGCGATTGGTCCTTTTTCAGGGCTGCAATAAATTTACATATAGATGGACGATACACATATTTGTATTAGGTAGGTTGTCCAAACACCGATCGTAGCAATTCCAAAGGGATATTGGTAATTGTGGTTGCAATCTTCCACAACGACAATCACATCTACCTACCCAGGTTTCCTCGAAGTAGTTTAACAAAGGTCGCAATATGTTCTCATATTCATTATAAAATTCAGATTCTTCGAGCCCCTCAAAACTTTGCACAATTTTATCGATAGGCAGAAATGCAAGAGCCACAAGCTGCCTTACGTTCAATACATGTATGTTTACAGTTGTAAAATATCGTGGCACTTTTAAATTTTTCCATAAATACTCTGGGAAAGTGGAAAGCAACCTCTTGTTTCACTTTCAGGAAAAACATCTTTGAATGCGCTGCAAGCTGCTGGTTCGAAATCTCTCATTACTGTGCGAGGAGTGAAATCGTCCTGGAGGTTTTTAACTTCATGAAGTAGCCTTATATACGTTGCTTTTGTTTTGTTTGGAAGTAGGGAATGCAGGGTTGGCAAGAAATTGTTGTTTTTAAATCCGTGTAATGTGTAAACTTGATAAAAAAAGCGGTTGCGTAGTTTTAAATGTACCGACAGCATATCAGTGGTCACATTCAGCCATTATTCGCAAACTATTTAGGGTTGAAAAGATTAAAATCCTTTCGTGGTTTGTAAGCGCGTCTAAAAATATTAAGAATTTTATTTGTAATTTGGGAATACCCTATATATATATATATATATATATATATATATATATATATATATATATATATAT
>JAHWXV010557352.1:0-14027 GCA_024586415.1 Phrixothrix hirtus | reverse complement strand
TTTTATAAATCTTTTTAATATCTAAATATACATAACCATTATAATTATATTAATTTTAAATTAAAAAAGTAATTTCCCTATATATATATATATATATACAGGGTGTCCTGTCAAACTTTAATGGTGGGTTCCTTGAGTAATTAAACAATTACAGAGTTATGGCTAATTAAAAGTAAAATCATAGTGTTTCATGAATAATGAATTTTTATTAAATAATAAACAATAATCTAATGGCATAATAAAAATTAACTATAGTAATAGAATTAATATCATGAGTAGCTAATTGTTTAATATAATACTTCTGCAAATTTTTTCTAGATATACGTTATTTTAATTTTTTAAACAAAGGTTAAGATAATTTGTCAATAAAAGAAAGCTAACCCCAATATAAATTCCATCTCTTTCAGTATCACCTTGTTTACTATTTTTAATTTGGTCTAGAATTCTATCACCGTAATTAAGGAGAAGGAATTCTTTCTTATTAAAGATAAAAGCATATTGTTTCATGAATAATGAATTTTTATTAAACAAAACATGGTTACCTTAGTAAAAAATAGTTGTTGTCTGTTTATTTGGCTGTCATATTTATGTAATTTATTTCACTTATGTTATAAATTATTTGCTCCTGAAAAAATCTAATCTTATCATGTCTTGGAAATCTACAAATGAAGAATATGCTGATATTCACTTTATTTACGATTTTTGTAACTACAATGCTAGAGATGCCGCCCAAGAATACCGTCGGTGATTTCCCAATAGAAAAATTATCACCGATACATATAGACGTCTTCGTGAAACTGAATCGCTTGTAATTAAATCTGAACGGGAGCCTTTTGGAGCAGTGCGAGATGATATTATGCAAATAATAGAGTGCAGCCCTGGACTTAGCATTGGCAGAATTTCTTTACATATTGGAATACCTTGTAATACCATGTGGAGAACATTGCACGCAGAGGATATGTACCCCTATCATAAGCAGAAAGTGCAAAATTTTGAACCTGACAATTACGACCAGCGATTGCATTTTCCTCAATTCCTTACTGAAAATCCAGGACTTCTAAGCGGCACTTTATTTACTCGCGATCAAATTAATAATAGCAAAAATAATCATAATGGGCTAGTAACAATCCCCATGCAGCAATTGAAAGCAACTTTCAACATAATTCACAGTAAACATGTGGTGGGGTATCATTAGAAACCAGCTCATTGGACCACGTGTCTTTGATTGTCTGCTTGATAGGAGTATGTACTATAATTTTTTGCATCATCAACTATCTGTTCTTTTAGAACATGTTCCTTTAGTAACCGGCGCAGCGATATATGTTTAACATAATAGATCTCCTCCGAATTTTCATCACCGAGTAACTGATTACCTCAATCAAACCTATTCAAATGATTGGAGCGACAGAGGAGGTTCATAAGCTTGGCCAACACAATCCCCTGACCTAAACCCCTAAGATTATTATCTTTGGGTCATATGAAATAAACTGTCTATGCAGAAAACCCCATAAGTCGCGACCAATTACTTCAAAGAATTTTTGATGCTACTGATCAAATTCGTCATAGTCCCCGCATACTAGAAAACGTCTCTGTCTAACCGCGGTGAATTATGTATTCCAAATCCAGGAGTTTATTTCGCACAATTTTAATAGTATTTAGCATAGCATTTGTAAAAAGCAAGTCTTAATATTAAATAAAGTTAGACTAGAAATTGTAATTTTCAAGGAAAATAAATAATTGTTGCTTTTAAAAACGCGATTATTAAAATAATAAAATTAATTTTGATTTATTTTTCTTACCCTTATTTGAGTTAATATATTTTTTTAAAGGTTATAAAAAAGTCCAATATTTCAAATTTGTTTATTTAAAATTTGCAACCGATTTCGTGGAGTTAAAAATTGTCAGCATATCTTGTTAAGGCCAGATTGATAAATGTTTTAAAATCTATTTAAATATCAATGCAGAGAAATTGTAATAAGAAATCAATACATGAAATGTCTGTTTTTTTTTGTTTAAAATAATGAAAATTAGTTTCTAACTAACAAATTGTCATAAATATACATTTTCATATCAAGATAAATTCTCAAAAAAAAAATAATAAAATTAATTCATGCAAACTTTTTATATGTAATTCATGATACTAAATATTACTTAAATACAGTTTCACTTTGAAAAAAAATAGTTGTTTGTTAAAATACCATGTAATACAAACAAAAGAACAAAAAAATTATTAAACTCTTAACTTATGCGAAATGGATTTTTAGTATTCTAAAAAACAATATTTTAAAATTAAGTCACAAACTCAAAACGTGATATTTGGAGTTTACTATATTAGTCAACTAATTTCTGTTATTACAATATTGCTGATATCATCTATGATAATTATGAAACATTTTTGTATAACGAATACTAGAAATGCATATTTATCACATGCAACGTGGGGATCGCAACCCTATCTAGACCTAAAGGATGCAATCGCTTGGAACTTAATAAAGATTCCATTTAATTTTTAATGCAACAGTGACCATTTGCATGTTTAAAGGAGGCATGTAAAATTCAAAACAATTTGGTCCTAGCCTTTTGCGATGGGCGATTCCAATATTTATTAACAAATTATCTAAGCTTTCTCCTTTATCCAGTAATAGACACATTTGGCAAAATTAATATCCTAATATATTTAAAATGAGCTGTTGAATTTAATGATTTGATACTAAAATAAGGGTTTATAACGATATAATTTAGGTTTAACCGGTTAAAAGTGTTCCTTGATTATCTCAAACGATGTTGAAGTGGCTTAGTCCAAGGAAGTCAGATATTTCAGCATATATTTGAATAGAAAACGTGCATGCAGAATTTACATTTTAAAACAATAAAAGAAATAAACGTTTTTCCACAGAGAATATTTCTGTGATGTTCTACCTTTGAGGAGGTATTAGTATTTTAATAGCTAACTTTAAATGTTATACCTATTCCCATTTCTTGTATAAAATGTATTTAATAATAAGTATATAAAGGATTTTTGATTGTTATGTTGAAATAAATAAAAAGAGTGTCGTTCTTTTATATAGTTTTAAACTACGCCAATTAAAGTGATATAATATTGCCTAATTTTGTGTATATTTAACAATAATTTATTGCTAACTTTTGTACTGTATGGCTTTGTAACAATAAGCATTTAAAAGTAGTGAATTGTGCAATCAAATTTATCCAACTGCTACTACCTCCATAGCGCTAACACGCGTGTCAGTTGCAGGACTGCCTGTAAACAAGGTTCTATTGTCCACTGTTCAGTACTAATTACCTTCTCAATCAACCAATAACGAACTCACGAGATGTGCTTTAAATGATTATTAGATAAGAGAGAACCCTGTTTTGCTGTAAATTCAACCCTTTCATTCTGCGTTCTATACACGTATTCATCACTGTTTTTCAGCAATTGAACACTCGACATGAATAAATCTTCTCTTGTAATTACTAACACGCTTTGGTAAGTTTTCTATTATTCGGCAGCTAAGAAAAATTGAATTGAATGGGTGTTCACTAATGGTTAATTTAACGATGCTTAAAATAAGAACGAAGCTGAAATTGTTTTAAACGAACGCGCGAAATAAAATTGTAGGGTAATCAAAAAACAATATTTACCAAATTAGTCCAATTTTTATTCTATACAGAAGCATATTTAACTTAATTAAATTAATAACAACAGCTGATAGTATTACTCAAATTAACCTTAATTTCTAAATGAGTTGTCAAGAAGTGCGAATATTGTGAGGAGAAACTGGAAGAACTATAATTTTACACCGATAACGGCAAGGGAGACGTCTAATGAAATATAGTAAATAATGTACAACCAAGCCCTATTCGTTTTCATATTACAAATTCAGAGATAGTCGACCAGACAAAACTTTACGAATAAACAAGGGTCGCTAAAATACAAGAAAACATACTCATCTTATGACAGAGAGGATGAACAGATTCATTAGTTAAGTGGCTTGCTTGCATTGTACAGATTTAAGCTAAAGCTGAAAGAACTGTATTGTATTTAGTAACGTATCAGCCATATTGTTCGGGTTTAACTAAGGCATAAAAGATTTTGTTTACTGTTAATTAAAATAAAATAAACAAACTAAATTAACGAATTAATTTCGTTGACTAACTATAATTTCTATCCTTATGGGAATTATTATTGTATGTAACATGGCTTTGTTTCACTCACCCCACATAATAACTAAAATTAACTCATAATAATGGTGTCTGTTTATATGAATAATCCCTAAACATTTCCAGAATGATTTAGAGAGGCTCTCGAGCATATATAAATTTAAGGCCGACAAACTCCATACATATATAAATTTTTATATGTTTATAGTATAATGGCTAAAATAGTAATTTTCTAACATCGTACACTCTACGATATCATCGATTTTTTATAATTTACTATTTATATTGTTATGTAATTCAGATTATCAATGATTTATTTTCAAATGCTGCAATTAGTTATTATGTAGGTTTTGTGTAGCATCCTGTAAACAGTCCGCCACTTTTCGTATATGAGGGCAGTTTTATATATTACATTTTCTTCAAATTCTTTTTAGGCATAATAGATGCAAATCCGACGCAATTAAAAATACAAAATAACTACTAAAGCTCCATAAGTAGTAAATAAATGTTGACACTATTTTAGATAATATTTCAAATTAACAACAATAAATTGCTTGTACGCCTAAGCCTTAAGAATGTAAATCACAGCTAAGCTTTTATTTGACATATTTAGAATATATGCACCTAAATATTACCAAAAAGTGACTGACATTTAAAAATTAAAGAAAGCAAACTTTAGATCGCTTTTTAACGCGTCTGTCTAACTAAATGTTGGAACGGACTATTCATCGTTAAAATAAACATTATTGGTTTTCATACTTAATGCAATTAGTGCCCTTTAAAAGATTACAATTTTTATTGCAGTTTTCAATTTTTAGTTCACTATTAACTTATTTCTATATAAGGTAGCATTTAATTACTAAAGATGGTTGTATATGCTTCAAAGATTCTTCGTCGTGACATTTATTTTTGATTTTAAAATGCATATTTGTATTCAGTATTATTGCGATATATTATCATAACTTTAATTTAAGGTTCTTATGGTTTTTACTTTTTGTCCGTTGTTTTTCCGTTGTGTAACATATACTAAAAGATGGAAGTAAAATTAATGCCGACTAATTCTACATCTGAAATGTGTATATAGTTTTAGTAAACATCTTTAAATGCTAGTTTTAGTTTTATCTAATTCCACATTAGATGTAGATGTAGATGTCAAGCGCACGAGAACTTTTATCGGGTCACTTCAAAAATAAGGAAGGAACAGCAATGAACCATGAGGAAAATTTTAGCTATGCGACCTGAGAGACTGATTTCATCTGTCCAACTGTTTACAGCAACCGCTTCAGAAATACGGCAAAATGATTGCCAAACTACATAGCGGAGAAAGCACCTAAAGAAGAATATGTCATTTCAAGAATAAGTACATCGTTTTATGTATTTCAATTTAATTTGATATCATTTACTAAATTTACGAAGTCTCATCAGTAATCCCATGAGGCCCGCTGTTTTAACTTCGGGATAGAATAAAACGAACATACTTAGAATGAAAAAATTGTTTTATTGCTTGTCAATATATTCCCATTTACAATCTATACTTTTATCATGCGACTAAACCAATTGTTATAACGTTATTTCCACTCCGAAGTCGGCCAACCCAAAAATTTCATACTTGAACGCTTCAACTACATCGTCTGGCGTTGAAAATTCTTCACCACTCCCACGATGTTTAAGTTTTGGAAATATAAAAAAGACATTAGGATTTGAATCAGGACTATAAGGAGGATAAGACGTACCTATATATCCAACTTTCATCAGAACTGACAATCTCGTATACTAAAGTAGATGTGCCTGAGTTGAACATTTAAGACAAGCCTATCTTGGATCCTCAATCAATTTTGGGTATTCCATCGTGAAAATAATTTTTTACCCACGTGCTCATGCAAAATTTAATTTATTTGTATCATGTAGATGCCTAAGGATGACTAAATTCCTTTGCAAGTTATATGTCGATCTGCATTTATCATTTCTCGTACGGCATCAATGTCTTTTGCTGTTTTTGAATTCGTTGACTCACCTTCAAGATCTTCATCATTACAGTTACTACGACCGAATTTAAATTCTTGTTACTACCCAAAGACAGTTGTTTTTGATGGTGCTTCATCACCAAATGCAGTTTTTAGATCAGCGAAACATTCCCGTTCACTGTTTTTCTATCGACGCTAAAACAAAATCATTGCTCGAAAATGTTTATAATTTAAATACACGCTTTTTTTACATTTTGTCACAGTCACAGTTGTCACTGTAGAGATTTTAAGAATTTCGTATATCAATATTGTACTGCGAACTCCAGTTTTGCCACATCCCGAAATGTAAGCAGCATCGCTCGTATTATTCATCAATAATCTTTTATCTAAAGCACTCAAGTTTTCTACGAGGGTTATCCAGAAAGTCGATTATGTTTTGTTGTAAAAAAACTCAGTGCAAAAAAAAATTTATTATATACATTTGAAAACGGCACAGAAATACTACTTTTCAACGTAGTCACCATAATTAAGGCACTTATCATAGTAGTAAACAAGCTTTGAAATTCCATTGTCATAAAATTTTGCCGCCTGAGACTTCAACCAATTAGTCACGCCCTCCCTCAGCTCCTCATCGTCATCAAATCGCTGCGTTGCGAGTCACGACTTCATCTCTGGGAAGAGGTGGAAGTCGCTGGGTGCAAGGTCCGGGCTGTATGGTGGATGAGGAAAAACCTCCCACTGAAAACCTTCAAGGACTTGTTGGCTGCGATTTGCCGTGTGTCGTCGGGCGTTATTGTGAAAAAACAAACTTTTTGAACCCAACTTTCCTCTACCCATGTTCTGAATCTCTCTTATTAAACTTTGCAAAGTTTGCCAATACTTCTCAGAGTTGGTCCACGTTCAAGGAAATCAATGAGAAGCACGCCTTTCCTGTCCCAAAAGCCGATTGCCATAATTTTCCTTGAAGACATGTTTTGCATGAATTTTCTCGGCTTTTTTGGGGAATTTGTGTGCGCCCACTCCATAAACTGCAATTTCGTCTCGCATTTCACATTTTTGTCCCACGTCTTGTCTCCCATTACGATTCGATCCAGTAATGCGTCGCCATCTTCGTCGTAAGAGCTTAGAAATGTTAATGACGCTGCCATACGCCGATTATTATGACTTTCTGTTGGGAGTTTTGGGTCCCATCTTGCATAAAATTTGCGATATCCTAGTTTCTGAAAAACAATTTCGTGCAAAAAACTGCGTGAAATTTATGGGAAACAGAGTGAAAGCTCTGTTATTGTGAATAAGCGGTTTTCCCTAACCTTTTCATCGACTTTTGCAACAATTCCATCAGTCACAATGCTTGGTCGTCCAGTTTGCTCTGCGTCGTGTAAATTAGTTTGGCCATTTTTAAACCTAATGCACCATTGACGCACTCCACCTTCAGCGATAACGTTGTTCCCGTACACCTCACACAGTTATCGACAAATTTTAATAGGTTTACATCTTTTCGCTAGCAAAAACTTTATTACAGATCGCACCTCACAACTCGCGGGATTTTCTATTGCGGCACACATTTCAAACTGTTACTGTGAAATAAGGGGGAACGACATAAACCTCGCCTTAACACGGCTGGATGCTAACTGAGCCAAGGAACACGCAGACACCAAGACGGGCGCACTGCGCACGGTCCTAGTGGCTATAGATGAAAACGTAGTCGACTTTCTGGATAGCTTACAAATGGTTTATCTAAAAATGGTAGACCTTATAATCTGATTAAGTGTGTGAAGACTTTTAGGTGAACTATTTTTACTCGTTTATCAAACTTTGTGGCCTTTATTTCCAGACAATTAGAAAATTTTGTAAGATCCAATCGAATGCCTTATAATTGATATGTACGATCAACTTCGTTTAGGATTGCTAGTCTCCATCAAGAACTTCCTCGGATGGCGGATAGAGGAAATCTTCTTAGATATGGATAATACCGTAGAAATAAGATACCCGGAGCGGATCAAAATTACCAGGTAGCGCTTGGCTACAAACAGCATCTGACCCAAAATAGGCGGCTGCTAAAAGAAATCACCAATCCGCTTGGCAAGTCTGGTGTTTTAATACCAATCCCTCCAAGAATATGTCGAAGTTAAGTCATTGCAGAAGAGGGCCTGCTGAGTAGGAAATATCTTCCATAATCTCACATCGTATACCGATCTGCCTTATGGATTCTGGAGGATGCAAAAATCGGCAAATAGACAAAGGATAAGAAGTCTAAACTACGGAACTTGCAACACAAGAGGATCAACAAACGATGAAAGAGTTGGAAGAAGAACTAAACAACAGCAAATTGAACATACTAGGATGCAGAAACAGGAAGAACAGGAGAATGTCTAATTAAACTGACGTCGGGTAGAACTCTGTACCCAAAAGGAGATGAAGACACTAGTAACTGTGGAGTAGGTCTTATAACAAATAAAATTGTAATACACAAAATAATGTCAATAGGAGAAATGTCCAAAAGGGTCATTTACGCTGTAGTGAAATTGAAAAGAATGGATGACAAAGTAATCAAATTATATGCTGCAATAGCCGCATATGGAGACGAAGAGCTAGAAACAGAATCGGAACGGCAAAGGCAGAATACAGGGCAAGTTAGGTTAGCATAAAGGGTCCTTTAATATGTTTCTGAACCTAGAGGTGGTGCCAATTTTGCAATAATCAAAGTACCTTACATTGAATGAAATAGCTACAAATAGATTTTTATCCTTCCCAATGCCTCTTTTTGTGTATTAAGCCTGACCGAGTAAGGACATTTTACCTCTACAATTTTGTAGGAGTCAATTATCCTATCTGGTGTTGCAGCTAAAAATCCTAGACAATTTTTACTACCGACGGTAAGTCTCTTCCATTCCAAATACTTTTCTAGAGCAGTATGTTCGTTTACAAATTTCCATACTAACACAGCACATCATTACACAATATATTGTTCACAAGTTTTCCAAATCTTTTTCTTCAAACACATACTGCATCACATACAGAAGCCGTTAATTTGTTTTTCTTTCTTCAAACTAATAAAGATTGTCATTTTGACCAGCACGCTTAGTGCAAATATCAGAAGGAGGGATTTAGTGAGACTCTTTGCCACGTCGGTCGCTTGTTTATTATCGTAACTTATATTTTTTTGCCGAATAACACGCTTTAAAATTTATAAATATCAAACGGGGTCGTATATTCCACCAAATGTAATGTACTTTGATTATTGCAAATAGGATACGAACTGCATCCACTTTTAGATTCTGAGAATGGCTGAAGACAAATTAAACACGATGCGTCCTCATTTCTCAATTGTGAATCTTTTTCATCACTTTCATTATTATTATTAATTTCTTTCTTGGATCTTTTGTTAGCGCCTCTCTTACAATTAGTAGTAGGCCTAGCAATACTCATTATTTTCTTAATTACAATTTGTTGTCGAATGTCCATTCCTATTGTTTGTTAAGAATTTACATAATATCCTCCGTGGTATTTATTCTTTTACCCTCTTTTTTTGGCATCTTTCTTTCGCTTCATTTTCTAATTGTACCGTTACCCGATTGTCAGTAAAAGTTGATGTATACGTTTTGTTCTTACCGTTTGAACTTTTTCCTTTCACCATCTTTTAGATACTGCCGCAATTGCTATGAAGTTATTGGTTCATTGGGCCTTTGTAAACTAGTATTGGTGTTCCATTGTAGTTCCGGAACAAAGTTTCTTTGATGTCAATGATCTTTCTGCAAGCTCATCCTCTGGTTCTGTATGCCTATATTGAATTAAATGACAGTTAGTCTTAAAAAAGCCAAAAAGTCAGCTTCAGTAAATATGTGAGGGTTAAATAGCGTACTCCTAGTGGCTTCAAAGCCTGATATAATATTTTTGGCGGTGATACCACGTTTAACAATTCCAAGAATATCGTAAATAGTCAGTTTTTCCAGGATCGTTGGTCATTCAGTTGTCAACTGAAGCAAAATAATATTTCTTCAAATGCATAAAATCTGATTTATCCAATGGCTGAAGCCTATGGGAGGTGTCAGAAGGGAATCATAATTAAATTAGGCAGTTATCTTTGTAAAAATTCAAGACAGCTATTGATAAGTGCGATTCACAGTTATCGAGGATTGGTAAGCAAAAATGTGCTTTTATAGATTTTACATTTGCATGAAAATATTTAATAAAATATAAAAATAAGAGCCTAGTCATACATCCTGTTGGATATGTAGTGCAGATGCAACCAGTAGGCCAATCTCTAATAAAATGTTCTTTGAAATGAATCCTCAGGACGGTAACGTAGGAGAGACCAAATTGCCAATCGCATTCATAGCAGTGATCAATGTTAATGTAGATTCTTTTTCTGCTGATGTCGCTTTTCCTACTTGAAGCACCCCTTTTTCAGTAACAATTTTTGTAGATCGGTGAATCTTTTAAACATCGGTTTCTTTTGTATTCTAGATGTATTTGTTCGTAAACCTATACCTGTCCAAAATGGTTTTCAAATTGGTAAACAAGGCGTCATCGTCAACTTATTGCCCAACTTAAGCAAGTAGCTTCAGAAGCCATTAAGCAGGGTGTAGGGTCCCTTTCATATACCCACTGAACCACACAGCTGATGCCATTTTACAATTATCCAAGTGCCCGGAATCAAAATTTGTTCAGAAACAGCTAATTCGTTTGCCAGACTTTATACATCTTTAGGACTCAATCCACGATAGATTTGATATTGATATTGTAAATTATCATTTAAGGTTTGACGAGATTTTTAATACCCTACTCTTACTTTAATTGTCTTATTTGTTTATTAATGTGTCGTAGCAGAGGCGTTTTGTCTATGGATTTGCAGTTTGTCTTAGTGAGAATGAGTCTTCTTTAGCCACAGTATAGGTTTTTTAAAGAAATATTTAGGTATTTGACCACGTTTTGTCTTTTCTATAATTTCTGACCATTTTCCTGCAAAAACTAAACGAAATAAAATTAATTGGATAAGTCGGAGCAAGTTGATACACTGCATCAACATACCCCAGAGAAAACGTATCAAATTACTCCACACGACGCCGTTATGGACTAAAATACTACAAGAAAATGTGAAGCTTATGAACACTTTCAAGAAATGCGGTTACCATACCTTTAAAAATTGAAACAATGTCCAAACAATTTCAAAGAGCAACACGAATATTTATATTTACTGTAGAAAAAATTAAAGATTTAATACTTCCGCTAGTGCACAGAATAATTCTGAAGGCTTGAGCAAAGAATTTGTTAGATCACACTCTCGTCTGATTTCATATGCGCAAGTCCACAAAAATTACCCTATATCAGCCTGCCTCTGTATCACCTTACCCCGGTCTCCCTTCCTTTGCGCTATAATAAAAAATCGGTCTTTAAACTTTTGAAGAATTTGATTCTGCAATCATTAATTTATTAATAGAAACATGACATGAAAATGGCGGAACTACTCGCATATACTTTAGTAATCAATGATATTAGCTAAAAACTTATCTTTTACTAGCAAGCTTAAATTTATCATTGCATTGCCGTGAAATTTTAATTCACACATGTCTTTTGTATATTCAAAGCTGGCAAAAATGTACACACTTTATTTATAAGCATAAAATATTTAAAAAATGTTTCACAAAAATTCACGCTAAAATAAATACTGCATATTAAGCTGAATTAAACTATAATAATTATGTTTATATTCTGACTTATTCATCTGTTAATAGTTTTATAGGTCCTTCAGGCAACAGTAGCGAAAATGTAATTTCTATATTAATCTGTAGTTAAAAAATATAAGCAACTGTGACTTGGGTATTCGCCAAATTCATCAAATGATATGCAGACCACGTTCTTTGCAATTGAAGTTATTTTGGCAACTACAGTTTAACTTAGTTACAAATATAAAAATGCATTACAGCTTAGTTTAGCTACATTAGTGTTGCATAATGGAAACAGCGTATGCAGCTACTCTTGGTGAATGTTTAAAATACTCGCAATCATATATTACTACCTACTTCTTCCCGAATTAGTAATGTAAAAATGTAAAGTGTAATTATATTACATAACACCCTGTAGAAATTTTAAATATAATTATTCCATCTAGTTCCATAATAAAATAATTTTAAACCAAGTTGAGCGTTCAATTGTCGACTTGGTAGCTCGACGGATTAGAAGGCCGCTAACAAACATAACGCTCGTGAGTTCTAATCGCAAACAAACTGGGTTCCTCTCAGAGCGACAAGTGATTATTTTTCATTAGATAAGCTGTATATTAACATAGTTGCAGGTAGTAAACCGAAAGGCTGATGAAAAATCACTCAAGCTAAATCTAAAAATAAAACAAGCTTGATAGTGCGAGGATTATCATAATTAATCCTTGAATGTAGCAAAACCGTATGCCAATATATGACTAATAAGGTGTTCCAGACTTATTTGTATATTTAAGTGTTTAAATTCAAAGAGTATTATAGCTAACAAAATATAATTTCCACATATGTTATTAGAGTAAAATTTTACAAAGGTTGGACTACCCAATAGATAAACACACACAAATCGATTTTAGAGGAATTACTATGAAATCCAGCGTTTGTTAAATAAATAGAATTAACTACTTTTAATAAACATTTATTTAGTATAATTATGGAATAAGTTCTGTTTAATTTATCAAGCATATAAATTCGTAATAAATAAAAATTAAAAGCTTTTAAGAGCATATAGTAAACTTAATTAGATTTTACATTACTTCAAATCTAGAATTAAATATTGATAGCTTTTTACTTCTTAAAATAGTAATAAATCAAAAAAACCTTTTAGGCAGTGAACAACAAAACATAATCAAATTGTAGATTAATTATGTAAGACTAAATGATGAAGCGAATCTACCTTTAGAAGACAAAGAAAGGCAGAGAAGTTTGAACATTTAAAACACTGCTTAGAATGTTGAATTAACTGAAACTAACGATAAAACTGTGCAAATAAAAATTTCTTAATACAAAATTTTCTGAAAATTTTTATTTAATTTTATTCTTGAAGTTTTAACTTAAGTAGGATTGGATTACTTATTCCATATTAAATTCAACGTCCGTTGCTGATAATGTTAGAGATTAAAATAATGTGCCATCTATTCTAAGGCCTAAGATGTCGTTCGGTTTTGAGATTCTAGTTTAAATAATCACTATTATAGTAAATAGTTCACATACCACTACTAATTATGTTTTCGGTTCATTAATATATGTAACTTGTATTTTGTAATAGAAAGGTTTATTTAAATTCAATATCTTTGATTGCGTCCTTTATATTTGTTCCATTTAATTATTCTAGAAAAAATGCACTATTTTGTATTTGTAACTTATTTCCTATTTTATTTGAACTTTATCTATTCTACAAGATTTTCAATCAAAAGTTATGATTTAATGTTTCGCAAAAACTAGAGATGGGTTTTAAATAATTCAAATAGAAATATTCAAAACTCAAATTCCGTTGGACACAATAAAAAATAATCAAATTTGAGATATGAGCTCTAAGCTCAAGTAACTATTATTATTTTGAAAGGAAAAAACCACTAATAAATGTAGGAAATAAAAAATATGTTAAAATGATTGACAGCATTTAGTTAAATAATGCTAAGAGAAACCTTCCATTTCCAAATTTGTAAATTTTATAATGTATATGAGCAGTATTACAAAAACTAAGAGCCCGTAAGTTGGTTTAAATTATAAACTACTAATAAAATTTAAATTGAAATTAATCAAACGCTTTTGGTACCAAAATCAAAATTTGTGTACTCGAATAAGAATATTAATTATCCAAAATCATAAAAAAGTTATTCAAGATTATTAAGCATTTGGTCCCTAACTTATAGCTCAATATTAATGAAACAAAATAACCTCATAT
>JAHWXV010557263.1:0-19017 GCA_024586415.1 Phrixothrix hirtus | reverse complement strand
AATTAGATTAGAATATACTTAAGATATTGTTATATTGTAACATTAATAAATAAAATATATTTTTTAAGAGTTTTACAAAGTTAAAACTTAACTTAAATATATTTGATTTTCCTTTTATACAATTATTATGCATATTTAAAATAACAATTTTTATAAGTCCTTTTATTAAAAAATACGCATTTTGAATTTTATACGTGCCACATTTTTTTAAATCTGATAAGTACTAATATTACATTTAGCAATATATTTACAGACAGCACTGGTAGTTCAATGTGCACTTCCGCTACTAAAGCAATTGCCAACCGGAAAACTCGAGTTCGAATCGCAAAGGGAATTAATAAAATCTAACGTCATACACACACACACACACACACACATACACACACACACACTATTTGTAGGTTACGTAGATCAACTTCTAACTTCTAACCTTAGATGGCGGCAGATTTCGGAATGAGAATGCCTAAATGTATCCTTTCAAAATGTGCGACCTAAAAATGTATCCTTTCAAAATGGCCGACCTAAATGTATCTTTTCAAAATGACCGGCACTACCCAAGTCGCAGAATGTAGCGATGTGGTTATAGCTATTAAAATGGGTAGCGGGGTGCGACTTGGGTATACTGCATCGCTACACTCACAGATGGCGCGTAGTCAAGTCGTAAACCTAACCTACATCAAAAACTACATTACTACACACACTTTACCAAGTTGCAAACCTAATCTAACAATAACTGCATAGATACACACATAGATGGTGTATGCGGTCACTTTTAAATAATGGGGCCCCATTTCTACATCTAGGGTTTCACTTCACTTCAACATATGGGGATTCGCCCCTCAAATAACTCAGTGGTCATCTTGGGGCCCCTTTTCTACTGCTGGGGCGGAATCCGGGGCCCCATTTCAATACCTATGGTGATGCCCCATGCCAAACTATAGCACTGCGCCCGCCGCCCTAGACGCTCTGACAGCCATCTTGGGGCCCACTTCCCATGAAGAACCTTCATTGCTATTCCACTAATTGAATTTACTGTAGCAAAAAATTAGTTAAATTGAATACCTTTAAGTAAGAATATAATTTGTAAAATTACATTATTTATCCTAGAAGTAGAATTGAAAACATATTATTCCTTTATCGTAGAACATTGCATTGGAAATGTCTTAATTAAGACTTCCCTACACTAGATTAGACAACCCAAATTCAATAATCAAATATTATTAATTTTTAATAGTTGCAATTAAAATTTCTAAAATATAACTCTGGAGTGGCTATTACAATAGGATGAATTTATGAACAATAGTTTTATCCACACGTTTTAATTAATTACGAAAGCGTAATATTTAAAAAACGGTATTTACTATTTTTTCAATATTTCGCTTTAGCAATTAGTTAAAAGATGTGGATAAAACTATTGTTCATAAATTCATACTATTCCACGGGTCACTCCAGAATTATGCTTTAAAGATTTTAATTATAACTATTAAAAATTAATAATAATTGATTATTGCATTTTGGGTTGCGTAATCTAGTGTAGAGGAGCCTTAAGATATTAAAATGTTGAACTTATTTATTAGTTCTGGTTGAAAGCACTAAACAAGAATCAGAAGTGTTACACTGACTTCTACGACAGCATGATCGAGTGGGATGAAAGTCGCGCTTGTTGCCCTTGAAGCAACACCTGGAAGATGGCGGTATAATTAAGCGCATCTTATAGTTAATGATGCCGAAAGCCTATTTTCGCCTTTTTTACATTCCTTACTTTCTTGCCGTTATGCTATCAACACAAACAGAGCAAAGTAAACAACAATACAACCAGAATTAGTATTTTAAAAAATACATTACATGAAGCGATCAACTTCGCGAACACGTTACACTTTAGAGACCAAAGACTAATCTACCTCAAAATCGAAGCAACTGGACACCGCCCAGCCCTTATTAAATACTCGAAGTGGATTATTATTTACAGATAGGAACGTATTCAAGCAAAATTCCTTAACCAAAGTATTAATTTCAAATTGGTCTTTAAGGTTCCCTTACTAAAATGTATAATTAAATAAATTTCGTTTGAATTACAATAACACCACAGAAATATTTAAAGAAGAAAAATTAAAGTTACAACTAAGGTGGCATTTTGAATCTCAAAGGATTAAATCTTTACTTTAGTCCCAAGAGATATAAAGTAATATTCAAACTCGCATAAACAAGGTAAATCTATGGCAACAAAGCAATTAAACAGTTCAAATTACATTTGCTGAAAGCGCTACTATAGCGCTTTGTAAATAAAATTTAAATAGTATTCGCCATGCAGAATACATTTATAACTCGAACGATCTGTCGATGTGAAAATCAGGAAATTTCACTTTCCTCGACCTTTTTGATTTCATATTATTCAAAAGTGCATAAAATAATGTACATAATATCTCGGTATTGAAGTGTCTTTTAATCCCTCACTATCACTCTAGCAATAAATTTCCCACTCGGGATAAAATAATATATAACATACTATTTGATGTTGAGCCGTAAATTATATTTAATTTAATTAAAGAGAACATTTATTCATCTCATCGATTACTGTCACATTTAGATATTAACGGACCGTACAGTCGTTACTAGCAGTCTTATGGGAAATTACATGTTAACTCTTTCTAAAAATTGTTTTGTTATAAAAACTATTCCTTCGGTGTTTAAAAATTTATAATTGTCAGTCTTTGAACTGCACCTTTTATTCATCAAATTATTCAAATATTTATATATTTAAGTAACAATTAACTTAATGGGCCTCTGTAACGAGGTCAACGAAAAAGTCGGTTTGTAGGTTCATGTCATATATTTCAATGTTTTTAAAATAAAAGGTGAATAGAATCAATTTAAATAATAAAATGTTACAGTTAGTTACTTATCGAAAGAATTTATGTATAAAAGCGTCAGTTCAATTAAAATTAAGTAAACCAAATTTGAGTGTAAAAATCCCGTACATCAAAATGCTAAGCATTGTACGTAATCAAGATATCTTGTAGCTATCTAAAATATGTCAGCACCACTGCAGATTATACGTTAATTGAACAATAGCGCAAATAAATTGCCAGTAGAATCCTTCTCTAGAGAGATATTTTCTGGGGCGCTTGTGTTTTGCACATGAACTGTATATTAAACGTTGATAAAATAATTCTTTTAGATAGACTGCAAATTAAATCTTAAATCTTGCGTTAATAGAAAAGCTATAAGTTATATAGTAGAAATTAAATTCTTTGTAAAGTTATTGCAGTTATTCTACATAAAGGATACATTTGAACATGTCTGTAATAATTAATTTAGTTTTTACGAATTGACGTTTATAAGAAATCTAATAATTAAAAGCACATAAATTTAACGTGAAATTTAAAATGCAAAGTTATCACTTCTGGCCACCAGCAATACATGATAAACAAAACGCAGAAAGGAATTATCTGATAGTATCTTCACAAAAAAGTATGGAAAATCATTACAAACCGTAATTAATACGTAAAATACTTTGTAATTACATGACGAATTTCTAAAGTGATTTCATGTAATTTCACGACGGATTGCATCCTTCCATTATAATCTAATGCCAAGAAACGTATACCTTACAAAGCCTCTGCAAATACGCTAAGAAATTCTTAACTAATTATTTAATTGTTTACAATCTGTAACATTTGTGTCTATCAGTACAACAAATAGATGTTCTTCTAATTACGATGGATTCGACTAGTTACCATCTTATAACAGAGGCCGTCTTTTGTGGCGAGCACATTTTGTAAAACCATCCAAAATTAGTTAAGCAAGGTCCTTCGGGTCGAGCTGAAGAAGATAGAACAGAAGCGGTTTACTAATCACATTATAAGAGATTGATTAGAGCTTAACGTTGCTCAATTATGAACAACGCCGGTAACACCAAGTGAAGAAACTTTGAAAATACAGCATGGCGCGTCTAACGATCGATAATGAAAAATATCAAATGTGTTAATCCAAGGCGACTCATGCCGAAAAAAACAGCAAGGGGTGAACGATAACAAACTTGTATTCTATTGAATTTTAAACTTGCAAAGAAAGGATTTATAGTTTCGAATATTTACGCTAGATAGCAATACCTCACAGGGAGAATAAGTTACATGAAAGAATCCCTATTATAATTATAAGCAACCGTTCTTTTAAATGTTAAAATAATGGAAAGAATTATTACTCACTAGAACAAATATATTTAACCATTGAAATCCCAAACAAAAGCGAATATTTGTTATTTGACATCAAAAATTACATACCTATTACTTAGTAAAACCTGTTTAACGCTACGTACAGAGTATTTACAAATAAATTTAAATCAAACAGAGTTAATTAGCTAAATGTCATGGCGAGACCATGACAAGTATGTAGATATCCTAAATATTATTTCACTTAAAATAAGTACATTCCTGCTTCCTTCTGAAATATATCCAGCATTCGTCGTTAGTCGTCCTTCACTCCATAACCCCGCAGAAATACGTACGACCGACTGAATGGGCTCTTAACGAACACTATTAAAGGAAAATTTAAGTTAATAAATTCTTTTGGTCTAACTAACTAAAAACGATTTAGCTTGTAAGCAACTTTTTTTCAATAATTCAATAATGAAACCCTTTACTGCTTATATGTATATGTGTCAGATTACCAATATTATAACAATCCTTAGGACAGAAAATTGCTACCACTTATTGACAATTATTTGTATCAAATTTCTGTGTTGACCGTAGTTATACATAACATTAATAAACCGAAACATATGTAAGCAATAAAGGATTTCAATCTAGAATTATTGGTAGACTGGTTTTACGATAGCGTTTTTAGTAAGTTAAGTTTTCCAATTGTGGATTTATATGAAGATTTTTGTCTAATTTATAAACTTAATCTTGAGCTTAGCCGTTTGGTTGAATAATTAATCGCGCTTTAGATTTTATTCCAATATAATTCAATTTTCAGCAATCACTTCTGGTGTTAGGTAAATCGATACAGTGCGTTCCTTTGATGATTGAATTACTTTGGTGTATCAGCATTGTTTTTATTTCACAATTAACGTTATGAATGAAATTTCAGCTGATAAATTATTTTTAGCAATATAATTCTGAGAAGGTAACTATTTGGTTAAATATTTAACAACCTGTAGCACTAGTACGTTCGTAACTAGTTCTTCAGTCGAGCTTTGTTACTGCAGTGCAGCTTGGTTGTCAGTTACAGCTTCTTTTCTTAGACGCTCATTTGCTTTCGTAGGTATCGATCTTGGCTACACTTTGTTTAGTTAGTTACTCGATAGTGACTTCGCTAGAGGCTGTATTTGCAATTTTTTTATTGATTAATTGTTCTAATCTGAAGAATTTTTCAGTAAAAATAAAATTTGTTAGCATTTTGGTCCTTATTCGTGAATAAAGATAGAAGGATAGCGTTCAACTTAATGTCCAGAAAAACAATTTAAAGTTAAAGCATTGTTTCTTACTTCTGAATGATTTTTATTACTGAAACGAACCCTCCTTACTTCGCTATTAAGAAGAAGAAAGAGAAGTTCGTTTATTTAGGTTTTCATGTAATAAGTCTTAGTTGCTGTACGTTTTATTAACCATTTTGGGTCATCATCATTTACTTTCAATAGTATCTGTTTAAAACAACAATTTCTTACAGCCGTATTTTGTGTTAAGAGGCCTACTAATTTAAAATGTATGTTGAATAAATAGAATATATGCAATTTATATTTGGAAAATCTGATTTGTAAGTGCAATTAAAAATAATTCAAATAATTTCTGATCTTATTGTGTTTATATGTATTCAGATGGACCATGTCGTTTTTGTGAAATTAAAAAATAGCAAAGCTATATAGTTGAGTAATTTATGTTGATAAATGTAGAAAATTTGAAAAATTTGAATCTCAAATGCAAAATAGTTTTATCTAGTAGAATCAACAATTTAAATCCGCATTAGAAATTCAAATATGCAGACATATCCAAATATGGGATTGAAAGCTCTGAACATGAATAGACATTCAATCAGATGAATATGTATAATTTCAACGTCTAGAATTATTAAATTAAAATTTTAAATTATTAGATCTATTTTGTAGATATGTTTATGCTTTGATGTTAGGAATTATAATTGTAAATTACTGCATTTGCTTTATATTGTAATTTAATGTAAAATACTTATGTAATGATGTATTACAACTAAAATATGTGTACATCCTGTTTCTATACGTCTTTCTGTAACACTTGTTTCTGATCAGTACTTACCGTTTTATGTCCGACTTTAAGTTTTTATGTTCTACCTACTACCATATACACCTTTTGTAATTCGTAGAATGTATTATATGGGAAATTTAAATAATTATAATAAATAGAAGTATATAATAAAAGAGACCTATTAAATTACAATAATGATCTAATAATATTTTGAGAAGGTGTAGGGTATGAAACTTTTTACTTTTTACCATTTTCGTTTTAATAGTATACTGCCAATGCCAAGTTCTATTTCGAATAATTCCTCTACTCTACCGTACGAAGCCGTGAAATTCTAATTTGTTAAAAGCTATAACACGTTTAATTCTAAGATATTTCTCAGCTGATTTACCCAATTATGTAACTGTCAGGCTGGACTAATTTTAATTTTGACAACTACGAGTTAACTAACGTACGGAAATATCATCTAATATCTATCTATCTTAAAGATACCGAAATGGTCAAAACGAACAAATCCTGATGTGGATGAAACATCATGCACATTCAGAACAAGCAAGTTGACACAACTATTGGTTTTTTATTGCCAATTATAACTAATTGCAAGAGACGCCGATTCCCAAAACATGGGACAAAATTCGATTTTGGTAAATATTTTGAAAACGACAGTATATAGTCACAACTTTAAATTACCACCACGATTTATTTTTAAAATATTTGCAATGACATAATCTAGATGTTTCAAACGGATCCAGGGTGTTCATGATAAAATGGGGTAGATGGAGATATTGGAAACGGTAATAGATATAAGATCCGTCAAATAGGGAAAATGTTGCATATTTATGTGCTCACTAATAATCCGGATTTACATCTTCAAAAATTGAAACCGTTACTAAGATACAGATACGAAAGGTGTGCGTTTTCTAAAAACATCAATATCTTATTTATTGTAAGAGATACGTTTACTAAATTTTTAAGCAAGGGGTAATAGATAATGAGAACTCCAAAAATGACCCAAAAACATTCTATGCCTACTAAGTTTTACGCAATCGTATCGAACTTTTGGTTTTCTTATGGGCGCCATATTGGATTTTTATATTTTTAAAATATTCCTATAAAGAACTTTTCAACAATGTATAACATTCCTATATTCAGTAAAAAACAATGGTTATAAATTCCGAAATTGCAATTTAGCCGAAGTAGGTGTTGATTTAGAGGATTGCTCTAACAATAGCGAGATTTTTTGTTAAACAATTGCAACGCTTCTACATTTTCTAACTGTTAAACTGAGATTAACAGTTGATGAATCGCAAGTTTGAAATGAATATGTTTTCGAATAGTGATAATTATGATATGTTGTAGTGCTTTATTCTCTGTAGGAGAAATGAAGCGAATGCCGCAGCAATGCATTTGAATATTCGGAACGACGCCAGCTATGTAGAAACATATTCCGGCAATTGCGTGATAATTTAATAAACCACGGCAGTTTAGTTAAGTCGAAAAAAGTAAATATGGAAACGAAATTGCAGAACATATAGTTCTACAAGCCGTAGCTGAAAAACCTCGTACCTGGTTACGCGAGATTGAAAACACTATTGGCGTCTCTCGATCAACAGCTGGTAATATTCTAAAACACCACAAATACCATCCCTATCGTGAACGACCTTTTCAAGGGCTCCATAATGGCGATGCAATGAGAAGAATCGAATTTTGTCAATGGTTTATCAGAAAACATAATGAAGTACCAAATTTTACCCTGAAAAATCTGTGGTCCGACGAGAGTAGTTTCACTAACTGTGGATTACTTAATCGTAAAAATAAAGTTTTTTGTTCCAATGAAAATCCACGATCAATGTGTAGCGTGAGGAAACAAATCAAATGGGAATTTAATGTATGGATAGGCATCATTGGCATTCACATCGTTGGACCATTTTTTTATAATGAAAATTTAACTTCTCCAAGCTATTTAAACACTGGTAGCAGACCGAATTATGGAACTATTGCTGGCTGCCTTACAAAATATGTTGTTCCAACAGGACGACGCCCTTGCACACGACGTTCAAATTGTCACAGAGTTTTTGAGCAACGAATATCCTGATAGATAGATTGGAAATCGAATATCAGGTAGATGGCCTGCAATATCACCAGATCTCACACCCCTGGATTTCTTTGTATGGGGCTATCTAAAAAACCAGGTGTATTCAAGATCCTACGAAACTGTAAAATAATTACGTATGGCAGTCGAAGAGCCAGTAAATTCAATTGATCCTTACCAAATAACGCAGTCTTCTGAAGGAGTGTTGGAGCGATTTAGACTATGTATTCCAGAGAATGGTGGATTATTGGAAAAGTTACTTTAATTTTGATGACTACCATAATTTATACAAAATATAGGTAAAAGAGAAGATATTGTTTCCGACCAAAATTTTCCATGTCGAAAGTTTAGCGGAAATACACGTTTTCGGTTCCCCTGAGTACGAAAATGGTGTTTTTGGAAATTGGTATATGTGTGTGTGTCTGTGTGTGTATGTGTGTGTATGTGTGTGTATGTGTGTGTGTGTGTATCTGTGTGCGTGTGTGCGTGCGTGCGTGCGCGCGCGCGCGGGTGTATGTGTATGTGTGTGACTGTGAAAACGATTGCTCGAAAACGAAAGGTCCTAGAAAAACAAAATTTTATATTTGAGTTTCTATACATCGTCGCATGAGACCCCAACAATTTCACTAAAATCGCAAATCCGGAAGTTCTACTTTACTCTTGTTATTTTTTTGCGTTTTTTGAGAATTTTTCGAAATGAGCTCCATCAATTTTTTTTAAAAATTATTATATTTCTCAGAAATTTAGTGCCCTTTCATATAATCTAGGTGGTTTTAAACAAATTTTTAAACAAATACTTTCGTCATTAAGTCTAAATAAAATAACTATGAAACAGAAAGCTCTAACTAAATGCATTTTATTAAGGTCACAATCACCTTAGTGTGCTAAATCAAGAATTTGGTTGAAATTGAATAACCGAAAGTACCACTTTATTTCTGTCATTTTTAGATATTCTCGAAATAGGCTGTAACAATTTTTGTAAAATGTAGTGTATTTCTTAAGCATTTAAGGCACTTTTAAATAATCCAGGTGGTTACTCAGAAAATTTTCTGTAAATCGAGTAACCGGAAGTAATTTCACTGTTAACTCCAAATACAATAACTATGAAACTAATAACCCTAACTAAAATTTATATTTGATGTCATAATAGCCTTTGTATGCAAAATCAAACATTTGGTTAAAATCGAACAACCGGAAGAACCACTTTATTTCTGTCATTTTTAGATATTTTCAGAATTCTTCATTTTCACGGTTTTCTTGAAATCGGCTTGAAAGATTTTTTTAAAACTTAGCATATTTCTTAGCTACATAATTTAGTTTTATATTAAACAAGCATCTTCTCTAATAAATTTTTAACAAGCGTGTAATAACCGGAAGTGCTTGGACTATTAGTTGTGAACAACGTATCTCAAAAAGTAATCATTATATGAAAATTAAAAACTACATTTATATTTTATATCTTCTGTACATGAGACAGCAAGAATTTAGTTACAATCGAATGACCGGAAATGCCACGCTATTCTTGCAAGTTTCAAGTTTATTGCGATTTTCTCTAACATTCGTGTCCAGTAACTTGGATGGCCGAGCTTTACTCAACAACTACTTCGATCAAATTGCAATTTCGCAATCTGTGATCATTGCTTTTTACTGAACATATGAATTGTATACATGGTTGAAAGGCCCTTTTTATGTTGATTCCAAAATTGTAAAAATGCGATTGAGTAAAACTTAACAGGCGTAAAATATTTTCCAGGTCATTTTTGAAGTGACCATTATCCTCTACCCATGTATTAAGAATTTGGTGAATGTGTCTCTTACAATAAATAAGATATTGATGTTTTTAGAAAACGCACAATTTTCGTTTTCACTCTATATCTCAGGAACTGTTTTAATTATTGAAGATGTAAATCCGAATTGTTAGTGAGCACATAAATATGCAACTTTTTCTCCATTTGACCGATCTTATATCTATTACTGTTTCCAATATCCCCATGTGTCCCATTTTATCCTGGACACCAGGTATATACATCTAAACAAATCAATTTTAAAAAAACGTTACACAGAAAAATTGTTGGGTTTAAAACTATTTAATTAGGGGTATTAGCATTCTTACTTTTGTTGCGCTATACAGGTCATGACAAGATCAACTTGTACACTTTCATAACTGAGTTATGCGACTTTCGAGTTATAGTACCAACGGCATTAACACTACTTACTCAGTGTATACCATGTGGAGGCTACACGATCGAAATTACATTGGGTGGGCGAGTACGAATGCGAGTGGAAGAGCATTTGCATGTAAGCGTGTGCCCGCGCAAGTGATTTTACGTGTGTGTATCCGCGTGCACACGCGCGCGTGTTTAAACGAATTCAATTTAATTGAAACAAATCCTTTAAAAAATAGCATCTGTAACAAACTAATTCTTCCAACCATTGTTAGTGGCTTTGAATTTATAATGAGAAGAAGTGCAATGTAAGTAAGCTTAGGGTAAACAAATAATTTAGTTATTACAGTGTGGGACAGATGGCAACAATTAACTTGAATTCTAAATTCTCGACGACTGCTGATATATGTATGCACAACTCGACTATTGTATGTTGAACTTCTTTAAGTTATCCATTATATATGTGAGATATTTTAGAATGAAACAGTAAAAACCCAAGTTTTCACGTTTATGCTTTTTAAATATAGCGTAGGAATAACATTTCATAAAACGTTTATACTTATTCGTTTTGCGAAACCCGCAACTTAGCGTTGCCTTGGAATCTATCATTATGGAAAGTTTTATCATATTTTAAATTTTTTGAATACTTAATGTTTGTTTAAACATTTTAAATTTCATAGTATATTTAATATGAATATTTTATGGTCTCTACATTGGTCTTTCAACCAGCTAAGACATTTTGTAAGAATGTTTTCTCTGGCATATTTAAATATAGGCAGTTACTATCTTTGGGATTTCAATGAATTATATAGTTTCTCTCACACAATAAATACAAATTTTGTTGATTTGCGTATTAAAAACTTAGTATTTTGCTGAAAAAGAGGCTATATATTTAAAATACATTGTTTAATATACAGTCAGTCATAAAAGCCTACATATTCCTCATAAAATGTCAGTACCACAAAAAGCAACATAGATAGAAAATTTTGATGTTTTTTGCTAAATAATTATTTACAAGAATGCTTCGTTATTACTTGTTTTAGCTTTAAAATTACAGAGTTTAATTTTGTATTTTAATAAAATAATAATATAGAATAATTACAAGTCACAAAAGTCTACATAGATATGCATAATATCACCTACTTAACATTTGAGAGCTTTTTATTCCATGTTTTAATACTTCGTAGGGCCTACTTCTAAATCTATGGCGGCCTGTAATATTCAGGGTATTGATAAAACCAGATTTTCCATTTTCTGGCACAGATTTCGGTCCATCCTTTAATTAAAGCATTTTTCAACGATACTCGGTTAGTAATTTAATTATTTGATTATTAAAACGTGTAAGCAAATTAATTAAATAATTTCATATACTTACTTATTTCGGTTGGAGGAAAAATGTTATGTTTTTTGTATTAAAAATGCCATTTTTGGCCCGTGATTATTGCATTCGCTCGGCTACGCTAACGCTTCGCCTCGCAAATGCAAATATAATTGCTGAGCAAAATGATGCATTTTTAATCCCTATAACATAGTATACTATTTTTGTGCATATCTACCATACCCATAAGAACAAATTATTAATAAAAAAAAATGAATGACACGAGTTTCAAACATGCATCCTACTGGGAATGGAATCGTCGTATTATACATTGGGCTATGGGGCTGATATTAATCTGCATTGACGGTCGAACGTATTAAATGTGCCACACATCTAAATATAGTTTTCTTAAATTAAAATTTCTATAAAACTATGGGTCCTTGTCTGAAATAGCTGGATATATTGTAACGTTAGTTTTTCAATTTTAGTATTTATTTGATAATTGGAGATTTCATAAAATAAATGTAACAATTTAGTTTTGTAAATTTGGGCGTTTAAAGGATTTTCTACGTATTTTGTTTAATTTTAGATAAGATATTCCTGTATGATTATTTCGTTTTCGATATTGGTTCTTGTAAAGATTAAAATTTAATTCTTCCAGTATTGTATATTTTGTTAATTCCCTAACTAACGCCTATGTGTGTAGTATTTTTTGTTCTTTTCCTTTGACTGCGTGTGCGTGATCGGTGGAAGGACGCTTTTGATAGAAAATAATGCAGACGATCCGTCGGAGGTCGTGCTAATCGGTGAATTAAATTTCAAGATTTTTAGTTATCTGTTGTATTCTACGATGCAACGCTATTTTTGAATATATATATTTGTGCCGTAGTTTCCTTTAATTACGGCTAAGTCTGTCTTAATGTCTTTGTATTTTAAATGGGAATTCACTTTGGCCTTTTTCCTCAATTTTTTTAGCAAGTAAGTAGGCCCATACGAGTTGTTAAAGTAATTTCGTATGCGGAATGATGTTATGGACTTTCTAATAGGTTCCTATTTGTCTACTTCTGTGTAATTGCTACTAATTTCAATTACAAAATCTCCGATTTGTCTGCTTGTTTTATCACTGAAGATGGAAGTTGCCCTCTAGCGAAACATGTGTTCCACTTCAAGGATTCAGGCGAGATATCTGTCTTGCTTTGAGATGTATAAACCAGGTCAGTCTTTGTGTATTATTTAAAATCCGACATAGTTGTATGTTATGTCGACCTTCAGGACAACATGTTGCATTTTGGTGGTAGCGTTTTTTTTTACTTTTTGTCGCTACGGGTAAAGAAGAACATTGCTTTTTGTTTATCTGCAATTAAAAAATTTACATAATTATTACATCTAGAATGTTTATATTTAAGACGTTACAATGTGGTTCCTAGTACACTTTTTGATCAGGGAAGACTATGCAATTTGATTGACTGTATAATAACTAATTGTGTTCGACGGAAAGTTATAAATTATCTAAAATTCAGATTTGTTAGTTAAAAAAATTGTACCTACATTTATTTATGACTATTATCTAATTAGGTGTGTTTCCATAACTTGAACGCTCGTTAATATTTCATCTTAATGATAAATATTTACAGTTCTTTTATCTATTTAACTTTATTAATATTATTTTCATTTTATATACAACATGTTACGTACCAAGTTACATTTGCAAATGAGAATTTGACATGGTTGTTGAATATCACTTTATATGTAAAAGTTTATGAACTTTATGATTAACTTAAATCCTATAAATTTTGTAACAGATCTTTCGTCCATTATTTTTGCTGTCAAGTTAATGCCATTTTCAGAGGATGGGTTAGAATTACAGATACTTTATAACTTGTCGATATAGTAACAATAAACAATTTGCGCTACTTCAGCGACGTGGCATTTTTTAGCTGCTTTAACGCTGACTTATCATTTTACGTTGTCAACAATTTGCAAGTTAATTTACTTACAGAACTTGCTTCATAAATCTCATTGCTTTGGTTATATTCTACGTAGTTGTAGGTGCAAGAATTGTTCATTGTTGTAGCTAATAAAGATATTTTATTTAATCGTAGGATGCATACCCTACGATGGTTTATTCGGTTGGCCCAGTCATCGATTAATGGCAAATATTTCACTTAACTTAGTTTGATACATGGCATCTTGCAAGAGATATAAATCTTACATTATAGTAAGTATAGGTGAGAACCTATATAATAGTGTAGATGGTAGTAAGTACATTCAACCAGCGCCCTTCCTAAATTTTATTTTCTTTTCTAAATTGGCAAAACAAACACGACAAAGATAAGGTTATGTGTAGCACTAATACTCATGCCACTCTACCGATTTTTTCAATTGTAACTAGTCGGCGAATTTTAGGTGGTCCTAGGGTTTTTGATATTTAAGAACCAACGTAATTGCTGGTATTTATATGTGGTCTATTCACTTAATTTTTGTATTTATAAAAAGAATACGTCACAATATCGTTTATTTTTGCCCAAGAACATGCTGTAAAAAACGCTTCAACCATTACCTGGTGTTCCACTTATAAGTATCCGTATTACAATTATAATACGGAAAATATTAATTAACGTAACTTTATAGGTATGTAGAGTTATGGCAACGCCGCCCTGGCCCGGTTTATACTAGTTAGACACAATTTCTGAATCTTTTGGTTTAAAAATGTAGTACAATTATCTATGGATTAGTATTATATCTTATTTTTTATATAAATGATGAATTTGACTTTACTTTTTCAGTATGTAAATTAAATTTTGCTTTAAAATAATTAAACAACTAAATGTGTGTTACAATATTACTTCTATCCCAAGTATTTCATAGCACTTCAATATTATATGGATCTAAGAACGTGTGTGTGTGTGCGCGCGTGTGTGTACGTGTGCGTGTGCGTGTGCGTGTGCGTGTGCGTTATTCAACATGTTCCATTACATTTAGTATATGTAATATTACACGTTTTACTATAAAAGATCAATTATTTGACTTAAATAAAAATTATCTTAAATTAACACATGAAATTTAATTAATTGCCTTTATTTAATTAATTTAGAACAATTTCTGATTGTTTTTCGTATTGACGTGTCTAAATAATTGGGAAATGTATTAAACGTAATTTTGGCGTTTTATTCTACATTGTACTGAAAGTCTATTTCTTTAAGGAATTTTAAAAAGTGTTGTGGTGTTTTTAATTGAATCACTTTCGCTCACTGACCACTTTTCTCCAATATTTTTAACTCTTGCTTGTAATAATCGTTGTGTATGATATAGTTTGCATCTAAAAATTATGTGGTCAACTGTTTGGTCCTCTTCGTTACATATACATGTAGCGTCTTGGCATATTTGAAATTTATAAAAATAACTCGCAAGTTTGCCATGCCCTGTAAATATGGCTATAAGTTTCGGAAATATGTTTATCTTTAATTCCAGTCTTTCTTTGATTGAAGGTAAAAACCATTTAGTTATAAGGCTTGTTATTGTATTTACCCATTCCATTTGCCACTTATTCATAGTTTCACTTTTAATTTCCTCAATAGCTATCCTTAATTGATGTTTGTCCTTTATATGCTATTTTGGTTAATAAATTTTTGTTGCTTCTTGAAGGGCAACTATTATTTATGGCAGACCTCCACCGACACATAGTGATTCATAAGAAATTATTCTAAATACTTTCGCTATTTTTATATTTATTAGTCTCTGAACTCTTTTTAATTTTTTCCCTTTATTCTTTTGTTTTAGAGCATTTATCCATACGGGTATAGCATATGATATTAAAAGAATCATTGCCTTTTTATATATTGTTTTTAAAGCTTTATGTCCTAATCCCCATTTAATTTTTGCAGATCTCACTAGAACATTTATTAACTTAGTGCATTTTTCAGTTATGTAATCTACATGGTTATTAAAATTAAATCCGCCATCAAAATAGATCCTTAAATATTTAATTTCTTGTCCCTGTTCCAACCGCTTATAGTTAATTTTGTTGATTTATTAGATCTGTTCCTGGATATAAGCATAACTTTTGGCTTTTGTTCATTAAATTCTATTTTGTTGTTTAGAGACCATGCTGTTATTTTTCGTAATATTGGTATATAGTTCTGCTTGGATTAGTGCTATAACCTTTGCATTGTGGGTAAATTTTAAATTGAGTAATGAATTATATTGTATGTTCCAAAACCGTGGGCCGCTACAAGGCCTTTGTGACAACTCTTGCTTATAATTTTCTCAACTTGATTATGATTAACTCTTATTTTCGCCATTCTGTCTTCAAAATAATTTTGTGTAAGAACGTATACATCTTTTGGACAATTAAAAGATCTCACTTTGTTTAGAATAGCTGGTCACGATGCTGCATCAAATGCTTCTTTGACATCCAGACGTCATAATTACTACATTACCTTCCTTAATTCGATTTTCAATATACTTTTTTACTTTTGTTAATGCATCGCGTTGATGCATTAACTACTTTTTGGTATAAAACCGTATTGATTTTTATTTAGAAAGTAATTTGAAAAATATAACTTAGTATTCTATTAATCAGTAATTTTGCAAGTACCTTTCCAATGACGTTTATTACACTAATCGGTCGAATTTTAGATACTTCGTTGCTAAGCTCTTTTTCTGATTTGATTATCGATATTATGATAGAGGTCTTCCAGTTCTTGGGAAAGCATCCTCTGGCGAAACACTTGTTATATATTTTTGTATCTAATAAGAGAAATCGTTCGGAAACATAAAGTATAATATCACTTGCTATTCCGTCTTCCCCTAGTGTTTTTTTTGGGTTCATTACGTTAAATACTTTTTCTTGTAGAAACTCTCTGTCATTCCGACTGTTAATATTTTTAAGTGATTAATTTCTAATAAATGGGTGGTGTACGTTTATCATTATCGCAGTGGCCTTGTGGTGCAAAGTGATATAACATGAATTCTAATGTGCTTTAAATATCTTCTCTAAAAGGACTCTGCCTCTTGCAGCGTTGTTAATCCAGTATTAAAACTTAGCTTATTTGCTGCAAGTTTGTATATGTTATTCCAAGGATTACGATCTTCAGTCTGGGTACAATGTTGTTTCCAAGAAATTGCCTTCGGCTTTCCGATTTCTGCTTGATATTTCTTTTTTTCTACAAAATATTGATTTTTTCCTTTCTGCCCTTAAGCAAATATTATTCTTTGTTCGCTGATATTGTTTTCTTAAAGAACTAACATTTTTTCGCAATCCCCTAATTCATTGGACCACCACGGTACTGCTTTTCCTCGAAAATTCTTTTTCCTGTTTTTAAAACATAAAATGATTTCGTACAAGCTGATATTAAGCATTTTTCGAAGGTTTTGATGGAACATTCTATATCTTTTATTACGCTTATTTTTCTGGAAAGTTCTTTATCAGATTCTGTTATATTAAAAGGGGGACTGGAATTAAAAGTACTTACTAACGGTTCTTTAAATTTTTTCCGAAATATTTGAGATTTTCTTTTTTAGCGATAAATCGTATGTTACTGTAATTATAATTTAATGCGTTATTTGTGTAATTATTTGATTCTATATTGAATGTAATCATTCTGTGATCTGAACAACTTTCGAAGTTACCAAAATTGTTTGTGTCTATGTTGGTGTCGGCGTCGACACCTGCGTCTGCGTTTGCGTTTACGTCTGCGTATGCCTCTGCGTTTGTGTGTGCGTGTGTGTGACTGTGCTTGTGCGTGTGCGTATGCGTGTGCGTGCGCGTGCGCGTGTTCGTGTTCGTGTGGCGCCGAAATCTTTATCCATTTCCGCATGTTTTTAGTATCTTATGGCTTCAAAGGGTATTCTATCCGTGTCACAGTTATTCCACAGACGTTTCCCATACAAAATGCATTTTGTCCCACATCGCATAAGGAAGGTAATTATTGTGCAAGGTGCATTTACATTTGTTTCTAATTTACTTTAAACAGTGATTCAACATTAAATCGGTATATGGTCATAATAAAGATATATCAGTTGATATTAATCTTGTAATGGGTGATATAAACAGGGGAATAAGAAAATGCACAAGAAATACTTTTGGAAGGGAAAAGAGATAGGAGATGATTTAATAACACCCAAATTGTGTTTATGTATTGTAAATTAGATGAAACAAGCTCTGTTTGGTAGTAAATTTATTGCTTTATTAAACATACAAGTTTTAAAATTGCAAATTGTCTTGTTTTTGCTATATCAACTAATGTCGCTAATTGTTCTGATCTTAAGAATCATTTAATAATCGCACCTCTTTACAAATTCGTTTATTTCAAAACTTCGTAGAAAAAATAGTATATGCAACACGTGGAAGAAGGCATTTCAACTGCTCGAACATTTTTTTCAGAAAAATGCAAAACTACAATAAAATTAATTTAACTATAAACAGAAATAGAAATCTATCATTGACAAATAGCTAGTTATCAAAAACTCCATCTCCAAAGGTAAACAATAAATTTCTGACAGTTTTTTGCGGTTTTCTCAAAACTGTCGTTTCCGGACAAAATGCAATTTGTAAGTCTGTACTTTATACATATACATAAGCATATATTATATATTGCCTGTATATAATAAATTATTATATAAATAAGAATTCTATCTCCATATTAAAAATAACAGTTACGCCTGAATCGGATTTTAATATTTCTGTGTTGTATTTCCAAAGCACGAGCTTGTGGGGAAGAGCTAATCGCGTTTTTAGAATTAGTACGCCAAGTACACCCACGAATATTTCTAATATCAAACGCACCAAGCTGTATTTTCTTTTTAGTTAGTGAATGAATTCTTTGACTTAAAGTTAATACTAAATTTGTAAAATATGCAAATTATAATTACTAATCAAGTAAATTTTAAATGCATTTCAAATTAAAAAAAATTGTATCATCCGTTTCTAAAAATGTACAGGTTCATCTAATGTTTTAAAGGTAACCCTTTACGTTTATGTGCCAGGTTTTATTGAATAAAATAATATTAAAGTAATATAGTGCTATAACTTTTTTTGAAATTAAATAATTTATTATTTGTTTTTACTAAAGCCCCACGTTTGGGCGTAATATAAATGCTATGTTTTATTTGTAAATTGGATTATTTTTTTTAAATTGTCTTAATATCTTAATTATTATGTTAATAACCCACGTTTGGGCGTCGTATAAATATGCTCTGTCTTTTTTTTAGTTATTTATTAAA
>JAHWXV010557020.1:0-11937 GCA_024586415.1 Phrixothrix hirtus | reverse complement strand
TACTCTGTCAATTTCTAAGCCGCCACGGATTTTACAATACAAAAAGTCAAATTTTACGAATATGGCAATAACTTATTACACTAGCGACATCTAGTGGTCAATTGTAACAACATAAAAGGCAACCCTCGTAAAATGTAGAAAATATTGGATAATTATTAGGAAACCAAATAGTAAAATTTAGTGCGCTTTGTAAATTTGTCGGAAGGCTTTTGCCATTACTCAGGAAGCGGAAGGCCGTTCCAGACAATTTTAGTAGAAATCGTTAATATTGCCTTGCCCTTTCTGCAACCGTAGCTTTAATTGTTAAGCTACAATTTTAGAATAATTCAGTTTTGTTCGTTGTAGTTTGTAGTTTTAATTAATTGTACAGTATAATTAATTTCGTAATTAATTGCATTTATGACAACTTCTTCTGCTGGCATGAATGTTTGTGTACACTAATGTAATGCGAGTTTATGTTTATTAATTTTTTTTACATAGAGTGGATTATATAATCATTTTAGTAAACAAAGCAACGAGAATAACGGTTTATTTCGTGTAATTTCACTGTAATTAAAGCAATGAAGCAATATAACAAATGATTTTGCAGATTTCAAATATAGGAATCCTCTCCAGGCGTCGATAATTTTTTAGTAGATATATAGTTCCATTAGCGTTACTTGAGGAGGTTTCCCATTCTGCTCCTTCAGTGCGGCCGACTTAGAATGAGTGTGCAGTCACTTTGACTATTTTCCGATTTAATATCGGGTTATTGTTGATTATAGTTATCTTTAACGAATAACTCTTCGTTGTAGCCATAAGCAAACAATGACCCCACTACAGGTTAACCGATCTGTTAGTTTTGTTTATTGTCACAGCAGCCAGGCATCTTGTTATACACTATAACGCCACAATATCATTTATCGTTAAGTACTTGTTCATTCGGATTATGGGTCCTAATATAAACTGCTATTATTTATTAGAGCTCAAGTTTTAATATGTAGTTGTTAAAATATAACAGTGCTGCGTGCAACCAAATCTTAATGTAGACAGTTTAGTAATTTAAAATGTGTCACATTATGAATTTTGGGAAATAAAATTTGAATTTGGTTAGATGATTATGACCTCGCTTATTTAAAAACCATTTTCAATTCTGTGATCTAGTTTATAGTGAAACCTGAAATCTTAAATTTTTCTTAAGTAACTTTCAGGATTAGCATTTTGTAGCTGTTTGCATGATAGAAACTTTAATTTACTAGCGCTATTTTTCTGAACTGGGTTTTTTTAATTTGTTGTATTAGTATTTGTTATATATTACAGGACATGTACAACTAATAAATCATAAAAAGCTTAGGCAAGTGAAAGTATTTGAAGTGTGAAATCTCCGAGTTGCTGTATAAAGAAGTAAAATGATACAAATTGACAATTTGCTGATTTACTGCTGTCGCATTAAATTTAGGCAAGACCTTCCGGTATGGTCTTTACAAGAAGTATTAGTTTAGTCTGATACATCCTTCAATTAATGATCGACCTTTTTCCCACGCTATTCTAAGCTTCCACACTAATTTCAGACGACTTTACAGATAAAACGTTCTACGGCATAAAACTAAGTTAGTTCGTGGTAATTGGTCTCTGAACTACCAACTAATTAATTGAAAAGTGGTTAACTACAATTTCTTGGTCTGATACGTATTTTTTAGAAATATTTTTACTACTTGAAAAAAGGCTGCGCTCAATTATTGGCTAACTATTAAAAAGTTTTCCAATTTTTGTGATCAGACATAAAAGTTAATAAATTTGGCAGTTTTCAAAATATTTCGTCAATAGTGTATACAAAGGTATGCACTTCATGCTCCATAACAACAATTAATAAAAACGTTAATTTTATCTTGTATCCATAGCTTGCCTTTATGAGAATAACTTTCCATAATATTAAATGATTAATAATCTGAAAAATTAATTGCTACCTGAACTACTTTATTATAGCTTCAGCAGACCACTAAAATTTCGTTTAATTAAAATTTGTTCTATTATTGTTCAACAAATCAAGTAAATATTATTAACAAATATGAATAAAAGGTGCGTCACCTCCGAAGTAGCCGAACCGTATAATAAGCCAACTTAATCATCTTCGGTCGCTCCGTCAGCACTCACCATCTACCTGATAAAATAACGTATCTTTTGAGCTTCATTCGAAATCAAGATCCATCACATTGCTTGGAGAAGAAGTTGTAGTCATTTCGCAGTACTATTTTTAGAATGAGCTTGGTTGGAAGTTCCTTGTAACACCGTAAAAATTCCGGAGAAAGTTTGGCTTCGCAATGTAACACCGCATCTGTTTTTGAAGTTTTGAAAAACCTTATTTAGTCTACGATTTCATGGAGTTACTTTCCAAAATAAGCTTATTTTTGGTCACCCATTCTAATTGAGGGCGCCATTCACTGATTCTGAAGCGAGGTAATATAAGGCTTGTAAGAGTGCTTGCAATTTTGCCGATATTCAAATAATAGCTATTTTAAGAGATCTTGTATATTACGTTATTTATGAATAATATCTTTTATTATGTAAATTCAGTCAGTGGACACACATGAAATAATTTTGTTTTCGTTGGCCGTTAAAAACAGAATTTATCCTAGTTAAAGAACGATTCGCCAGAGTTTAATGATATTTGATCACTTGTTATAAAAAGACAAGTATTGGTTGATTCGCAAGTACGTAACGAACTCTTGATAGAATAATTAAAAAAGATACATCGTGTACCCCAAAGGTATGGAATAATGGTTCTGCAGGTTTAATCAGATGTTGTATTAAAAAATGTTTCAAATAAAAGTTGCTTAGCAAAATATTCCACATATTTTGGCGTAAAACTAAATATTCCATGATAATGTCATTTGGAGTTATGACGTCATCAATACTTTTTTAAATGGAACACCCTGTATATTATTGGCTTTCTGCATTAGTCTAAGTAATACCTTTTAAAATGGTATAAGAATTAAACGGCGTAAATTTGACATTTTTCGAGATATTTGAATGTTAATTAATAAATTGAAAGGTACTAATTTTTTATTACTTAAAAACAGTAACTTGTAAAAACAGAACATCTAATGTAATAAATGTTTGAAATTATACCCATTAACAGCGAGATAATGACTCAATCCGCCAGAAAATGCACGAACTGGATTTCTTACGATGTCGGGAAATATTTGTGCTATTTTAACCCGTATCCGTAGTTCCAATTCGGCCAGATCACTAGGGCGGTTTCTGTAAACTTTATTTTTCAAGTGGCCCATAGAAAATCTTAAGGCGTCAGGTCGGGAGATCGTGGTGGCCATTTCACAAAACCTCTTTGGCATATCCAACGATTAGAAAACACTTCATTTAAGTACCTACGTACATTTAATTGAAAGTTAGGTGGTGCCCCATTTTGTTGCAACCAAATGTTATTATTGTTGAGAAATAGGGCTACACAAGACTGAATTGTTTGTTCTTGTAGCAATTGTAAATACCGATCATCGATAAGGTTTCCATGCAAAAAAAGGACCAATAATATAACCACCAATACCAATACCAATATAACCCAAAAGTTCAGTTTGTGTGGTGTTTGCGTGTGAGTTTCAATAATCTAATGAGGGTTGCTAGCAGACCAGTGCCGACAATTGTGCCTATTCTTTCGTTTAAATAGAAAGTAGTTTCATCAGAAAAAATAATTTCATTCACAAAGTTTGGGTAATCGTTCCATCAGGTAATCTCAAAATTCAACACGTCTATCATAATCATCTTCGGAGAATTCTTGCAGTAAAATGGGTTTATAAGGATGCTGTTTTTCCTTTTTTAAAATGCGATGTATGTTACCTTTACTTACATCGTGATTTAAAGCCAGTTGACGGGTTGATGAGTGCGGGTTTTCAACCAGTTCTATTAACTCATTAAGCGTCTTGTCATCGTTTGTCGCATCACTAGATCACCAATTTTAGGAACATCTCTAACATGATCGGTTTCTATAACCACTTTATAGTCTTGCTGACAACCGACTGAGTAATCTACTCACGATTTGGATACATCTTATTAAAAAGAGCACATACTTCTGTTGTGTCCTTTTTCGTTCTCCATAATCAATCGTCCTTAAAACGACAATACTTCCTTTTTCTGTTAAATGTACCATTTTACACTAACAATTACTACTATAAAACTTGTGACAGTTTACTACCTTTTATTGAAAACAATGAAAACAATTTCCATAGTCTCCTAAACTTATCAACGTTTTTCCGATTAACACTCAAATAATCTCGAAAACTGTTAACTTTGCACCATTTAAACCTTATACCATTTTAAAATGCATTACTTAGACTAATGTAAAAAACCAATAATATACAGGGTGTTCCATTTAAAAGAAGTATTAATGACGCCATAACTCCAAATGATGTCATCATGAAATGTTTAGTTTTACGCCAAAATGTAGAAAATATTTTGTTAAGCAACTTTTATTTGAAATAGTTTTTAATACAACGTCCGGTTAAACCTTCAGAACCATTATTCCATACCTTTGGGACAGATGGTATAGCATCATCTGATGCATGGTTTCCTAAATATTGGCAATTAAAATGGAGACCAAGAATAATGAGTTTTATTTATAAAATCTGAACGAAGCCATAATTTCTGCAACGGCTTAGAGAACATTTTTTCAGTAAAGAGTCACTTGTTTGATATAAATTCACCGTTCCGAAATTTTAGTAGGTTATTAAACTGGAAGGCACTGTATTGCGGTTCCTGTAATCCCCTTTGTGATTCTTTTTCGGTTTTCGCACGGAATTAAAATCCCCTATACACTCGTAAAGAAGGCGTACTCCTGTTTCACATCGAGAATCAGCATCATTTCCAAGTCCTGACCTTTTTTCGTGTAATTGAATTCCCTTAAATTAATATAGCTCTATTGAACATGGCGCCTGTTACATTTTTAGATTTTCAATCGATTTATTTCGAATAATTGTTTAATTTTTGTGACGACATTGAAAAATTGCACAGCCAATGAGATAACTGGCAAGCTTTTAATGTTGGGTAGAGCATTTGGAAGTTATCGTGAAGCTAAGCATTTATACCAGGAACAACTTCCTAACAGACAAGTACTGCACTTCACCATATTTATAAGTCTAGAGCGAAATTTTAGGGAAAACTGCATTTATTGAACTTTGCCTAAGGTACAATTACTTTACCCTTTTATTACTACAGGATCTTTTCATTTTGGTTGTTATCGTGTTGCGCGAATTCTTGCAGTTGTAAACCAAATTTTAGCTGAAGTTAAAAATAAGCCAGAAATTTCCAGAAGAAAAAATTTAAGCCAAACAATAGCCCGCAGTATTCTGAAAGTATTTTCAAAAAAATCATTCCATTTTAGATTTTCTTGATAAGATATATTTCTGTTAAGTGCCGAATATTGAGGAATTGGTCTTATTTATTGATGAGGCAACCTTTATCAGAAATGGCATATTCAATTTGAATAGTGCGTATTATTGAGCAGATGATTCAGGAATGTCACCAGCAACAATTTAGCCTCAGCATGTGGCCATATCTAGCCATATCTTAATTGATTCCATATTTCAACCACCACGTGGCCCGTTTCCAGAAACTTCCTGGAAAATAAATTTCTCCTTGAATTAGAAGATGCTCCCTACCGATAAGGAGAGAATGTAGTATATATACAATGGTGCATCATCGCAATTTAGCCGTGTAGCACGGGAATTTTTAAATACTTATTAGGGGTACTATTTATACTGTGAGCCTTGGCAACACTGCGTGTTTAAGACGCCATCTAACATTTGTAATGGAAAGTTTGACATTTTTTAACATAATCTTATTCAGAACATTTTGAAATTTGAGTGTGATTAGTGGTGTTTATAGTGACTTGAAATTTGTGCTTCAGCGTAAACATGGAATAAACTCGTGAAAATTTTCATGCGATGATTTATTACGACTTTCGACGTGGATTATCTAGACAAGAGTGCATCGATCAACTTACTTCCACCTTTGAAGACGAATCCATATCCTTTGCCACTATGAAACCCTGGTATAACGAGTTTAACTGTTACCGCAATTCGCTTACTAACAAAAGTCGTGAAGGTCGTCCAAAATCAGTTGTTGTGCCAGAAAATAATTATCCTGTGCATAAACTGGTAATACAAGATCGTCATGTGATATACTGTGAGATTGAAGCAACCTTATACATTAGTTTAACTAGCATATATAAAATATTGCATGAACACTTAACCGTGGAAAAGTTTAGTTCTCGTTGGATCCCACATAATTTCAAAACGTTTGAAAAAGGTGCCCGTGTCGTTGGTGCAAGCAAATGCTTACGAAATACAATGGCGGTGCTTCAAAAGACGTATAAGGTATTGTAATAGATGACAAATTATGGATATATGCATATGAGCTGGAAAGTAAACAGCAGTCGACTGTATGAGTGTTTGAAAATGAACCAAACCCAACAAAGTTGCTTGCGCTCGAAGGACTTTGAAACAAATGGTCGCATGTTTTTTCGGTAAAACTGGTCACGTGGCAACAGTGCCACGGTCACTTCTGAATGGTACTTCACCGTTTGTTTACCGGAAGTCTTTAGGGAAATAAGTAAAATAAACAAGCGCCGTAGAATCATTCTGCATCATGTAAATGCGAGCTCTCACACATCTCGTCTAATAACCGATTATTTGAACACTCAAAAAATCAAATTAAAGGGGTCATCCTCCGCAATGCCCTGATTTGATACCCAATAACTTCTTTTTGTTCCCGAACGTCAAGAATATATTTCGCAAACAACGGTTTTCGTTGGGAGAAGAAGCAGCCGATGTGTTCAAAAATAATGTTTTAGAGATGTATCTCAAACAGAATGGCTAAAATGTTTTGACAATTGATTCGAAAGAATGCAAAAGTGTGTAGATCATAAGGGAGATTATTTTGAAAAACAATAAATCAATTTTTAATGATAAATTACCGTTTCATTATTATTAGGCTCACAATGTAGATAGCGCCCCTAGAAATATATACCGTGTGTCCCAGAGTCAACACATCAACATTGCTATCTCAGTTATTATAAGAAATAGAAGATAAGTTAAATTAGAGAAGTATTGCAGAATTTTATGACGATTTCAAATATCATGAAAACTAAAGGAGATAGAACAAATGACAAAAGATATTTGATAAAATCGAAAATTTTCCGAATTCTTTTTTCTCGCATAGCACAGTAAGCGTTAATTGAACACACTTTAGGCTTTTACATTATTAAGACACTTTTTTAAGGACAATTTGTTGGTGCTCATTCTAGCTTCCGATCGTCGTTTGTTTTCCAGTTATTTACATCAACTTTTTTTCTTTAATGGCGGCCATCTTGTTTTCTTAGTTATTGTGGTAGCCCTTGTAATAATTAACTTTCTAATGATGTATAGCATGTCCAGAAAATTTTGAATTTTAATAAAAATAGAACTAATTCAGTTTTCATAATATATGAAATCGCCATAAAATTCTGAAATACTCTCTAATTTAACTTATCTTCTATCTCTTATAATAACTGACATAGCAATGTTGATGTGTTCAATTTGGAACACACCGTATTATGGGAGATGGATCAGCCTGTTCGATCGTTTGAGCTAAAGCCTGTTAATTTCTTTTTATCGTGGAACGTTAAGAGTATCGTGTATTCGTAATATAGCGGATATTAGGCGGTAGAGGAGTGAAGATGCATTTTTCTTATTATGCTTCCGATTTATAAACATTAACCAACACGAAAACAATGTAAGTGCATTTTAAGTGTTCGATTTATGATTTGAATAATCATTATAGCGGAGCTTCTGTTTGGTTTATGATCAAAGATTACACTTCCACGTCACTCGTACAACTTTTACAGCGTGTAAAGGTTCGTTCTGGCTTGGAATTATTGGCGCGAAAAGGAATTTAAAATTAGAGGTTATGGTATTTGTGATTTATTTGGATTGGTTTCATTTAAACTGTGGTTAAGTACCTATAAAATAATATGAATGCTAAAAATTTTTAAATTTCTTAGAATTGCTGTCATCCTCATCAATTGAAGATGAAAATGAAATATTAATTAGGTTAGATTCTATCAAAACAACAGTATCTACTCTAATAGTATATGAGTTAGCACCAAATAGTTGTAACATTAATTGTGCGGCAGTTGCAGTTTCATAAAAGCAGTATGAATTAAGTGCTGTTTGAGTGCATATAAATCGGAGATAGTATTAGTTAAATTTATGGTTAATAGTATGCCACAGAATGTTGTAAAGTATTTCGCCCGATGTCTTAATTTTTGTGTCGACAAAACTCTTATCATTACCATTACCACTATTTCATTATTATTGAAGTTCCAGGAACTGGAAGTTCTTTAATATCCATCAGGTTTGTATTATTTGTGATGTTTTATGGTTGCTGGAAGCAGCGCCCGACTTTGGGACTTGTGGTTTATAGCTTAGCCCCAAATATCGATAGGATATCGAACTGCCGAGTGGGGACCTTAGTGACCAAAGGTGGAAGCGTTCTTTGCTGCTTCTAGCATTATTAAAGCAGCTATTGTGATTATTTTGAGGTTGGAAGATGACGTTATTGTTGCTGGAGTTCGTTTTAATCTTCAGAGGTGGCTGATGGGCCTTTCAGGATTTCTGCGTATGATCATGCTCCCGTCATTGTATTTCCTACCAAGTTTTCTGTGACTATTGGGGCGGGAATTTCGGGCATCTCCCTATAATTTGGGGTGTGGTTTACATCGCAGTTGACGTAGGATTCTGCTGTATGATGTACACCTGCGCATTTTACACATTTCGCTTCAGTCTTGCAGCACCTCTGTGTGTGCCCGAAATGCTGGCATCGGTGCGATCGTATTGTCCCCCGTCTGCCGTTACTGTGTTGATGGCCACCCTCGGTCTGATATTTGATTCTTGAAGCACCTTGACAGGTTTATTTACTTCTGATTTCCATGAGAGGTATTAGCTTCATCTTCCTCACAGTACTCGCTGACTTGATGTGAGAAGATCCCGTAACGATTGTGGATGGAGATTTTGATGCGAATGTAGGGAGGGGGGCATCGCTCCTCCAAATAGCATTCATCTGCTTCCTGGACTTCAATTGTTGAAGCTTGGATCTTGGATCTACCTCCTCGAGTAGCTGTGGGAACTGGAATTTTTATATTCACGTTTGAGCATTTCGGAACTTCTTCGTTGTTCGGTGAAACGGTTTTGTTCTGCGCGGCGATTTTAAGTTTGCTACTTTGATTTTGATTATTGTGCGCGTCGCGAACCGTATTTGTGTTAAGCTGTCGGTTTGAGCCCATACTTGGCCCTTGCTCATGTTTGCATTAGTCTTTGGCTCTGTTTATGTAGCGTCGGTAGTAACTACAGGAGCGGGAACTGTCAATATCTTTTCCGCATTTTCGCGTTTAGGAATTTTCCCTTTGTTCTGCGCGGTGATTTTTAGAGCATGATTTATTGCTCTATCCTCTTCCTTCACCCATAATTTGGCGAGGTCTTCTGCATTACCCAGATCTTTTCTCATCATGGACATTATTGCTTGAGAGAGCGTCTTCAAGGTTGCTAGTTTGAAGAATACCTTCGGTGGCGGTTTTTTGAACGTGTTATATCTGTTGAGCGTGCTAAGCATATGCAAGATAGCTTTACGTTGGCCGCCGTTTATCAGTCGCGTCATCGTAGAAATTGAGGCAGTCAAACACGTGTAATTACGCACTATCACGCGCCTACTGCAATGAGAATATGAAATTGTGACCGACCCACCTCGGTAAACAGAATTGGCCTGAGCTACAGTATCTAAGAACCCGAGAGCTTTATAAACAACCAAACTCTATAAAAGTTCAAAGTGTCCTCTGACAAAACTCCTTATTTACTTTAGTACGATTTATTGAGCATTTAATAAATAAATTTCATGATCCATCGCCTCCTATTTAACCGCCCATATCTACGAGAGCATGTATTACGTCATCATGGTTAATATGAACTCTTTTGGTTATTTTAATTAGAAGAATTAGCTCACGAGCGTTCTCGTTGTACCTTATGGATCATCCTATATATTAAAAACAGTAACGTGCTAAAACTTAACACGAATTAAAATGTAACCAAAAACCCACATAAGCAAAAATTTACTTTAAAATCCAATTTCGCGTTTCCTATATTTCTCAAGTTTCTTGTAATTTACTTAGAATCAACAACAGCGGGCGTTTTATTTACAATGAATGTCACTGAAGTATATTAAATTTAAATATTTTATCCTAAACTTCAACTGCAAGAAGGATTCTTTATAAAACTTGTTTATCTAAATTTGTCATTTCGAAAAAAATTATTTTCGACCTAAATACACGGTAAGATTAAAAGGACAGTGAACTGTTTTAATCCTTTATTAGCAAGTAATTTTGTTTGGAAATGATATTCACGTTACTGGAAATTGTTATATTGAAATCACTAGCTAAACTACCAAACTAAGTTTTGTTCAATAACCTTTCATTAGTAGGATTTGGCAAGTCTGTCTTACTAAATATGGAAATTGATTATCTTTGTTACTTAACACCATGGATTAATATTTAATTAATTTTAATAAAAACAATACATACGGAATATTAGGTACGAGGAAGTAGATTACTGTCCTATTTAAGAGTATTGTTTGTATTTTTATGGACATTGCTGAAACAATATTACAATCTTCTATAAACGTAGTATTTACTGATAAATACTTCAAGGAAATTTGGAAAATTTGTTAAAGTGTAAGTAATATTTTAAAATTAGTAAAATCAATTCGACTTTGAAATTTGCGTTTCTTGTACAATAAAATTGAAAACCTCTGATTATGTAACACTGAGCGTGGTTGAAATGCGAACGTATAATAAGTTTACAGGGAAAACAACAAAAAGAAATCTAATCAAATACATCCGATTAGCTTTTCTTACCTCAGGTTCAGGATAAATCGTTATAATACCTAATTTTAATTAATCTAATAGTTCGGAAAATAGCTGAGAAAATACTTACTACTATAGTATTATACAAATTACTTTAAATTTGGTAATGTTAAATTAAATTAACAAAGAACAGAATGAGAATCAACAATCAATAATTTATCTTCACTGGTAGAATTGGTAAGCACGAAGTAATGGTATTGATAATTTCGAGTTATGTTTATGATTATAGTATTTTACGAGGATCATGCTGTAATTATCGGGATACTCGTAAACTAGTAGCTTGTTAAACTTACTTTTTATTTTAATTCTTAGAAGTAACCTCCCTTCACTTCTAAATATCTATTCATGCGGATAAACCACTTATCAAAAGTCTCAGACCACTCTCTTTTTGGTATCTGCATTATATCGTTCTGATAAGCTACAATTGCTTCTTTATCTGAGGAAAATCGACATCCATGCAACTGTTTCTTAATAGGTGTAAATAGGAAAACATTACAGGGGACAAAGTCTGGTGAATAAGGAAGATGTGGCAAAATTTTAACTGTTGAGGGTAGTTGTTCTAACCGCGGTGTGAGATTACCGTTATCGTGATGCCATAACAAACCAAGCAATCCAGTGTTTGGTCGCTTGCCAAGGTCAAGGTCGTCATTTAATATTATTTGTGTTGATGCCAATCTAATGCCTAAGCTTGTCTCTATTTTACGATATGTATTCAACAGGAATTAAACATCTTTCTTAATCGATATAGAACTTCTCAGTTAAATAACTTCGATTGTTAACACAAAAAACTAGGGCAATTGCGTTTACAAATATTATATATATATATATATATATATATAATGGATGCTTTTGTTGATGATTGTGTACCAAAATTATCATTTGAAGTAATTTTTTTAAAAAAGTTTGTTGACGATTTAATTTTAGTAATACCTAAAGATAGTTTAAATGAAGTTTTACAAGTGTTTAATAATTACAATTCTCATATAAAATTTACTGTT
>JAHWXV010557013.1:0-10322 GCA_024586415.1 Phrixothrix hirtus | reverse complement strand
CACCCTGTATATATGTTTGCCGCAGGCGGGTCATTAAAAATCAATTATGCCGCGGGGGGGTCATTAAAAACCGGTTTTCAAGGTTGGAGGAAAATGCTGTTCCAGAACCCTCTATCTCCCTCTACTTGTTTCCATTACTATGTCGTAAAATTTGTGTTTAACTACAATTACATAATTATGAACGGAAATCGTTCCCTTTTTTTTTAGTAACATTTCTATGCTATATAAGATTTCTTCCTATATTTATAGAATTTTTGGTATATCCCATGTTATAATTCCTAGTTACACTAATTTTTTTTTATTCAACTTCCTAAGGACAAAATCAGTTTTAATATTGGTATAAAACCATAATTGCTTATGTAATTCATTTATTAGTCTGCATACTTATCCACACATAAATAAAAACGTTATGTTTTAAGATTAATTGATATTTCTGTCTAGCAGAATTTATACACGTCCATTAAGTAAGATGATTTAGAAATGATTTTAAAATGTATTAACTGACCGAACTGTCATTAATAATTTACGGTTAAGAACATTTACAAAAATAGGTAGTAATAACACTACTTAAGATGATAAATATCCTTCGGTTTAATGTTATCACAATTTCGCGTATTTAAAAGCATACTGCAATTACAAATGACAGTATAGTTTTAAAAATTTAGAATATTCTAGCGATATATTATAATGAATGTACTGTGGAGAGTTCCAGCATAAAGCTATGGTACAACAAGTAAGCTTGAGTATACAATTTAAGTTAATATAATATTCCATTATACCTTAATTGCTAATTTTTAACCATAATATGCTGTTATGTTGCTGGGATGGACACCGAGGCTAATCATAAAATACAGTATGGAATTCTATTAATTTGAAAAATACTAAAACATTTTATGTTTTATGCTTTATTAAATAAATAGACACATGGCAAAATTGTACTTATCATAATATAGAACGAAGGCTTTTGTAGTTGTTTATGCAAGTGAGTATACTAGTCCTATTTGGCGTTTTGGCTTTTAATCACTTTAGTAGAAACGAGGAAGTCGAATAATTTTTCCAGCTATGATACACTTATTTATTTGAAATCATCGCAATTTTGTTTGTGAGGTGCGGCATGAAGGGCAAGGGAATGCATATTTTAATACGGGTGATGTATAACAATAACAAAAACTTATTAAAAAAAATACATTTCTTTAGGCTTCATACCACACTTCATAAGCAAAATTACAATAATTCCAAAAAGTGAGTAACGTACGTTTTTAAACGATTCTATCGCTTGTTTTGGATCACGTGCTTGCTATTTTAAATATGTAAAAACTGTTTAGCCATCTATTATAAATTAAAACAATAAGTAAAACAGAAAAATAATGAATATAGGCAAATATTTTGTTTAAATTTCTCTAAAAGAAATTATTGTACTTTTAAAATATTAAGGAATAATTTGTAATTCACTGACAACTGACACTAAAATATATACGCGTTGTTTCAGATAATATAGCATCCTTTTAGGGGCTGAAGGAAGATCATATGGACATTTGAAAAAACTAAAATTAAAAGCAGCATAGATACAAAACGCCCCTTTTTTTGAAATTGTATGTAACGAGTCCCTTATGGTTGTATTAAAACTTAATTATTAATTCATCCATCTAATTATAAATGCCCTACCTATCGTAGGTATCAAATTGCAGAACGTACACTACGCTTGATAGCTGTATAAGCATAATTTGATTTGTTTGCAATAAGTTTCAGAATAAGGGAAACTGCCTTTCATACACTTGACAATCTTATTTATTAATAACTAATAAAAATAGTTAGTTATGCATCGTACTAAAAAAATGTGTTTAAATGCAGCAATATCAAATTTAGAAGAAACGTCAATCGACTTTTAATTATAAAATCTTAGTGTTATCTAAATATGTTTAGTACGCAATTCCTTGTAAAGACTATTTAAGCAATTATTTCAAAACAGTTTTATGTTACATTTTCTTCGAGTAATTAATTTAAAGAGTCAATTATATTGATTTACATTTTCAACTACATTATTATAAATTTCTTTAATATAATTTTTGTAAATTTACCTTCGAAACTACGATTAACTAACAATGTTTAAGTATTTTAACTCAGCTGGCGTTATTCATCTTAATCTATTTTTCTATGTTACAGCTTTTAAATTCATATTTAGATTTTAACTGAATCATTTCTACTTCATTATTACAAATTTATACAGTTTTATTAATATAGAAGCACCATTCAGCTGAATACGGTATGAATGTGCACAATGGATCTCGCAATTACTTTAAATCCTCTAGATAACATTTTTGGAATCTTCTGTTTTATTCGTGCACAACTTCAACCTCGTGTTTTAGTTTCTATTATTAAAACACTAGCTAGTAAACACTACAGAATGCCTTTAGTAACTAAAGTAGATTTTCATAATTTTGTTTATCAAGATATCGGTTAATGGCTTTTAAAAGGTTTTACCTTTACATACTTGTTTTTAAGTGCCTGTTTCAAAAATTAAAAGAAACTCTTACAACGTACTATAGAACTGTTTCTTTAGTAACTACCACTTTTTGCCGTATTTGAAAGTATTCATCGTCGACTCGTCATTAAAAAAAAAGAATTTTTTGGTATTCATATTGCTTTCAATTTTACGCTTATTGCAGTGATCTCATTTCATCCCCTAAACGAAAAGTCGTGTTATCTGCAACTTAACAAACAATAACGAAATGACAATCAACTTTGTAGCGCACACACACACACACCACACGCCACACACCAGACACACACATACACACTCACACAGACCAATTTCTAAAAACATGATTTTCGGTTTCAGGGGACTTGAAAACGTGAATTTCCGCTAAAAACTGGACATCAAAAATTTTGACTTAAAACATGACTTTATACTACATTTCATACATGTAAGAGAAAGTAAAAAAAATGCAACTAGAAATACCAATATTTAAAATATTAATTTTTTATTTATTTTGGGAACCATAATTGCAACGACTGCCTATCCGTTTAACTGCAATCACGAAAAGCTGATTAACTCCGAAGGTTTTCCCCGTTAACTTACTTCAGCGAATTCTCTAAGAGAAAGCGAATAATACACAATAGGGCATCAAAGGCATAAGAAGCTCAAGTTTAGAAAAATCGTACGAGCGCTTTTTAAGAAAATCATGATAAAGAGGTACTTCCGGCCATATGATTTTAACAAAATTCTTGCTATTACGTTGTGAGAAAAAATAATTTTTCTACGATCTTTCACTGACAAATGAGCGTGAACCAAATTGAATACTAAATCTGCTGATATTTATATCTGTTGCGAGCGACAAACGATTTTCTCTTGCCTATTTTAAATTTAAAATAAAATTACTGACTTTAAGTAGAACCATATGAATTTTCGTTACAGTTAAATAATTTACTTAAACTTCACAAAAGGTAAATTGACCTATTTAGTTGTTATAGCTTTTAATTTCGGTAGTCAAATGAAACAACAAAGCTTTAATTGAAATTATACTTAAAATGCTTCTTGTTTACCTTTTGTAATAACGAACTTTCACAAATCGAGAGGTCTCCTTGCTATTTGTACAACTCTTGGATTCAATTGCTGATATTTATTATTTTGCTGTAAAGTGGACTAAGACTTTATAACTGAATTTTAGTTAACTTAGAACAAAAGTAATTTATCGATTTAAATACGAAATTAGATATGTAAGTAATGCACACAACTCATTAAAATACTTAGTTATATTTATTCTGAGAATCGTAGTGGCAACAGTGACTCAATTACGTACATATGCGAAACGCTGCTCAACCGGAGAGATTTTCTTCAGCATCTCGCTTTAAAAGATTTTCTTAGTGACAGAGGTTAGTTCGCGTAAGAAGCCATTATAGGTGCAGGAAACGTGGCAACAATAATGTGACACTCCTGGTTATTCGATTTTCACGAAATTCTTATTACCTGCACCACGACCGGCATCCACATCCATACAGCATACGCATATACATACGCACAGGCTTAAGCCCACGCGCACGCGTCTAGCCAGCGCACGAGTCTGCGTCAGAACACAAGCCCACAGTCACACCCTCGCATGCGACGGAATCAAGCCAACACCCGCACATACAATCGCTACGCGGATGTGCGCTGTACCCTACTACTACTACTTCGCTCAATATACGTTTGTGGGAATCATTTGTAAGTTATGTATTTTATCCTTGACGGTGGTTAATTACTAAAGACAGCATTCAAATATTTTACAATTACCAACAAAAATTGATAACTACTCCTTATATCAAGTTACTTTTTCTGCAATTGATTGTATTAAACTACATTAATTTTGATAGCAATGTTATGTTCTGAAACAAAATTATTGGAAGTAATTTTTCTAGAGTTGATGCTGCACTGAGTGATTATGTTATTTACAATAGAAAATCACCCAATTATTTTGGATGGAGTGGTATTATTTTTAATCAGAGAACGGTGAAGTGTTTTCTATCATCCCTACTTTATTTTATAAGATATTTAGCGGATACTTGCTTCAAAATTGTAAAATGTCTTAAAACCTTCAAATGCTTATAGTGAAAAATTTAAATCTATCATGGTACCGTGATATTCTAATAATAAACAAAAGCGAATAAAAGTAAGCATGGGAGATTTATAAAGTACCATTGTATAAAATTTAAATAACTGGGGAAATTTGGTTTAGAAATCTGCTCGATCCATTAATACTAAAATGGTTTTTTACAAAATACAGCTTGTGAGACAAAACGTTTTTTTGTAAAGAAGTAACGCAGAAGATTTAAATAAAACTTATTATACCTTTTAAAAGTACTTTGGCAACTAATTTAATTAGAAAATTAGGAATTTATATCTTTAATATTATTATCATTTATGAGATATTTTCTGATATTTAACTAAGAAAATGTAAAAATATGCTAAGGTGTTTATTCTTCCATTTTATAAAAACTCATTTATATTTAAAAGGATATGTATCTGACAAGATAAGTAAAATATTTTTAGCTGAAACTCTAATGCATTGATATTTTATTTAAAGGAAACATCATTTTTCACTTAGATAAATTTATATCAGGCTGTACTAAATGAGCAAAATTTGAGAAATATATCAAGTAACTTTTACTAAAGTTAATTATATCTAGTATACATTTAATATATTATATGATTAATAACTGTATCTACCTACAATTTGATCTTTGATAAAAATTTGTAAAAACCATTTTGTTTAATGTAGAAGTAAGAGTAATGATATATCAATCATTGTAATTTTGCTAATATTTACTAATATTTTTATTTCTTTTATATTGTATCGTATAAATTAGTGTTTGCTACATTTCTTATTCGCATAAACTTGTTTAATCCAAGATGCAATAAATCAAACGTTAAAAATCGCTCGTTATGACATAAAAAAACGATAAAATTCATTAATATTGTTCAACATAAGACATAGTGTCATTTCCTATGTTACATTAGGTTTTTTAATTTCATTCTTATCTTGGGAAATGCGTTTTGTTACAGAATATCCATCTCTGCTCCAAGAATACCGTTTTATTACGAAGCGCTACCTCATAGATTATAAAAATGACAGTGTTTGATAAATGGAAAGCACAGAAAATGTAAACTTTCTAACCTGTACTGGGTGGCCAAATTCAGAAATCATTCATTTTACAAAAAATAATTTATATGAGTTGTTTAATTTCTAAAACGCATTTAGTGAAGTTGACCACTTGATCTTAAATGGCATTGACACCAAAATATCAATTTCATATCAATTTTTTAAATATTAAGCCTCCATTTTTTTACCTAAGTGTATTCGCGACTTTAAGACATTTGCAGAATGTCTTTTTTCACTAAAATCGGCTCAGCGGTTCACGAGTTATTAACGACTAAAGGTTTAGTTCTAAGTTTTTAAAAAGTTTGCCCTATATCTAACAGCTTCTGCGGCTGTAATTCACAGTTGAATCCTAAATCAACGCTATTGAGTTGCGATTTGATTTAGATTTTCCAGTTCTTTCCAGAATCATGAATGGCGCAATTAACTATGTATGAATACATCTGCCTTCTGATGATGCGAGGTTGTGGGGACCGTAAACGATCTTTATCCGAAACAACCATTTAATCAAATCCGGTCGGCCTGCTATGGCAACGAATGACCAAGAAACAGTGGAAATTTTGCAAAGCTTTATTCAAAATTAACGTGAAGTGATTATGGTATATCCACTTCCTCGCTTCAAAAAATTTTAAAGGAACATCACTTCCGGTTGTATAAAATGCATTTAGTTCAGGAACCCTTTGAGGATGACTTCGAACGTCGCATAGAGTTTTGCGAAACTATGATGAACAGAAGTTTGCTGCAACCGCATCTTTTAAATCATATCTGGTTTCTAATGAAGCAAGTTTATTTTCGAGCGTTTATGTAAATCGATAGGATGTGTGTTATTGGTCTGATACAAATCTGCACTGGCCCTTTGAATCACACAGCCAGAATTAGCAAAAATTGAATGTCTGCGCTGGTATAATAAACAGTCGCGTTATTGAGCCTTTTTTGTTTAGGATAATTTGAATTCAAATGGATACCGGGACATGCTGGAGCCCCAAATTGTTTCCGCTATTCGGCAGTATCCAAAAATGAACCTTGATGTTTGATTTCAGCTAATTTTGGCAGACAAGTTCATGAGTTTTTGAACATTGAGTTTGCAAAAAAAAGGATTAAAAAAACGAGAGCAACTCAATGGCCAGAGCGTTCGCCCACAACTTAAACGCGCTCGATTATTTCTGTGATAATGTTTTAAAGATATAGTTCTTTTTCCAAAACCAAACAATTTGCTAATTTTGCGGGTGCACATTTAAATGGAAATTCCTCGCCTTCCAACCGACATACTCCAGAAAGCAACTGAAGAACTTTACATTTGTATTGCGCGCTGTCAAGAAGTCGAAGGGCGTATATTTGAACATCTGAAATAAATTGAATGCAATTAAAAGAACTTAAAATTAAACCTTCCATCGTTAATAACTAGCAAATTGCTGAGCCGATTTTAGTTAATACACTTGGGTAAAAAAATTCGAGGGTTTCTATTTAAAAAAATGGATGTCAAGGTCACTCAAGGTTACATTCTTAAGTCCACTCTAAATGCACTTTTAGATCACAACACCTTTTGTATAAAACATTTTTTGTAAAATTAACGGTTTCCAAAATAATTTGCTGTCCCGGAACACTTCAGCCACTCGGTATAAATACCTGATATGAAAGTTTCCTGTTTTAATGGTTTAAGAAAAATATTAATACTTAAAGTGTAAATCTTGCATCACAAGTTCAATGTAATACAATTTTTATTTCGGCATTGCCACAAGCATAAGATACACGAGTAGCTTGCGAGTGTGTTCTAATTCGTTTGTGACAGCAATCCAGGAAGTAGCTTCCATTACGCTATTAAAAAATCTCAGTAAATTTAGAGCTATTTTATTGTATACAATAATACAATAATACAATAATCTTAAATTATTTTTGTACACAATCTTCATTCAAATTAGAACCTTACCACATGGATGTCTTGGTTTTCTATTCCAGTATTACAGAAACCTTTTGCATGTTATTTTCGAAAGTTGACTGCAACTGGAGGGTGATCTAACGCTTCTCATCCTAATTCTTATGTAATCGCTTGAGTACATGCAGCCAAATATGGCAGGGGTTTAGCATGAATGCAAACAATGTGGTTTGCTTTGAATGACTGTTCGCAATCTATTGAATTTATTGCCATATAACTCTTAATAACATCCACCAGAAGTACCCCTTATCTGTTCATAAGGCTGTTGCCATAACTTTCCTGGCTGACGATATTTGCCGAAATTTTGTTGGTTTTACGCGTGAGTGTGTCTAGGCCCATTCCATGTACTGAGCTTTTGTTACAACATTAATCATGAGGACAACAAATGGTTTGAAAATTGGGGTGAGTTACTAGTACTTTATCTAGTGGGTCCTTACTTATCTCTGAAACCTTGGTAATCGGCAAAATTTAGAACGTTGACAGAAATGGTATCAGGAAAACTTTAAATCAGCTAGGTATTGAACATAAACTCTTTTGCCTAAGGTTTCGGATAAAGGCTGTTATTTATATTTATATAAAAATAAATTTAGCGTGTGGTACACCAATTTTACAGTTAATTATACACAATATATCCTAAAACATGTACTTCAGAAACTTTTCTAAATTGTAATAAAAGATTGAAATTCAGTAAACTGTATCCATTAAATGAATTCAAAATTGAAAGTGTTACAAATATCCTGCATTCAGTACCACATATCCTAAATGTCTTCAGGATGGCGACTTTGTAAATTTAACGTAAGCCAAATTAAAATTACGATGTGCACAATTTAACGCCAAAGTCACAGTTTTATGATAAATAAAGGTATAATTTGTCGTCCGCAAGCAACGAAAACTATTACTACTTAAAATTCAGGAAATGGTAAGCAATTTTTTTTAAAAACGAGTGTAGTTGCGGGCCAAGTCAAAGAGGAAGCTTTCAAAAAACGAATTCTTGCAAAACCATTTTCTGGACGCGCGATCTTTTCTATCAACTTAAATACCCATGGTTTATTAAACTGTTGTTACAATATTATACATGTCACGGTTATGTACACAGGCATTTTGTGTTTTTAAATTAGCATTTCTAATTGTATACAATAGTATATTATATACAGCGGACTAAGGTGCCCCTTTTAATCCCGAGAGAAAATCCTTATTTCTCGAGCGATAGCGAGAGCTCTAATTATATTTATTACGTTCTTTATCTTATGCGTGAACTGGTTTTTGTTAGGTAACCAACGTACTTTAAGGCTTCTATTTTGATTTATGGCTTAGAATCAAAGGCCCTTCTTTTAAATGTATCTTTACTTGAAGATAAATTACATATTGATATTTATATAGATTTTGTAAGTTTCTGCCAACGACATTTGCTCTACCAATAAATAACAAAAATGAAAGTTTTTCTAAAATCAATGTATATGCAAATACATTGTTATATGTATATACAGTATTAACTTTAACAATGACTACAAAAATTTCTATGACCCGTCTGGGATAACTACATCAAATCTTAGTTTGCAAAAATGTAAACAACAAGGTTGAATGACTTTACCGTCTAATGAAGGAGTTCTAGGTCGTAAATTTAATCTTACTGTAAAATAAACAATATTACGTTAAATGTTTGAAAATTGTATTTTACTACGATGATGAGATTATCATATGTAATTAAAAATTCACTTACTCTAAAATGTTTTATATTATCTCGGATGTTGATAATATAATTACTGCAGTTCATGGCCTTTTGCAGTTTTGATTTTTGTAGTGATCCCAAGCTTCCAGTATTTCGATACACGTTGAAACCTCAGTTCCTTAAAACAGCAAGTCTGCTCTATTGGGCTGCTTGACTCCTAAACTTGCCGCTAGCTTTTGTTGTTTCCCTCCGTCAGGATCTATTTGGTTTCGCGTTCGAGGTTCAATTTGAAACTCCCTAGTTTTAACTAAATTTTTTATTTTACATTCGCGTTTGTAATTACTTAGGACTCATATTGTAGAGGACGACGTTTCCGATTTTTTTACTTCTATATTCTAAGCGCGCACTTTATCTATATCATTATGTGTTTGAATTACATTTCAACGTGACTTGATCTTTTCGCGGACGATAACTAGTGTATGTCTTGACATAGTGTTTCACAAAGTTTCGTGCTATTCCCTTTCCCAGTTGCTTTCTACCAATAACAAGTTTATATTTCAAACTGTATGCATTCGTAGTTTTTTGTTTGACCATTGAAACCTTTGAGGATGCACTCCGGCCAACTATAAATCATACTAAAATTTTATTGTTTGCTTTTATTGTTATTGCTACCTTATTTAACCGTGGCGGTGTTTTAACTTTCTTATTTTTACGCCATCAGAAGCACCCTTCTTTGGCATCTTTTTATTTACTACAATCCGTTGCGAAACCTCGATGTTTGGTATATTTGCACTTATTATTATTATATTATATTATTATATATATTATATATATTATATATATTACATATATTATATATATTATATATTATATATTATATATATATATATATAAATAAATTATTAGTTACTTTTTTTATAGACAATAAATTAAACTAAAAAATCTTAAAATGTGTCTATATTTCGCAAACGTTTGTTCGCATCGTCAGGACTAAACTTCAAAGTTTAGTCCTGACGATGCGAACAAACGTTCGCGAAATATAGACACATTTTAAGATTTTTTAGTTTAATTTATTGCCTATAAAAAA
>JAHWXV010556911.1:0-10643 GCA_024586415.1 Phrixothrix hirtus | reverse complement strand
AAACGTAGGCAATAATCTAATAATTTTTGGACACTATTGGCATATGTGGCATATGTGCGTAAGAGAAAGTCGTGTGTTGTTTCACACCAGATTTTTTTTTTATAATATCGGTATCGTAAGCACGAGATATTATACTAACTGTTAACAAAAACGTAATGAGCTTGTGCGGTAAAAAAGGTTGTTACCAACATTTGTGTATATTGCCAAAAAAATAAAAATCACGTTTATCGTGTCTGGTTCATAACTGTCGCGCTAGAATTTAAACTTTATTTCTCAGCAATTAAGTTTTATTAAATTTCGAGATATTTTAGATAAAGAATTGTAGTGACAATGAAACGTACCCAGCAATTTTATATGACTTTAGATATTATGCCAATGCGTTATTTTTATGTTTTTTTTAAATTTTAAATCTACGGTCAGTATCAATCTAGTTTTTGTTTCATCTGATTATGGTTTCGAAGTTTCTACATAAAGTCTGTAGAATGCGAGGTAAATTGAAGTGCTCTCAGTCATCGGTCGTAAAGAAGCAAGCGAGGAACTCATCGTGCGTCGTCGCCGCACGGCGATAGAGAACAACGAATTAGTTAAAAATAAATCACAATTTTATCGATCCCTTATTTACGTTCTTGTAAAAGTGTAGTATTTACTTCCAGTGAGCGAGTAGAAAATTGTGCAGATACAAAATAAATTAGCAGTTAAATGAATGCACCCTAATATAATTATCATGTGTACGTAGGTTAAACCTCAAATACCTCTGAATAAAGGTTTTTAAAACGAATGCTTTGCATTACAACTACCTAATGCAAATTTTGCAAATTCAATGTACAACGCGAGTTAAATATTCATAGTTCGTAGCTGCATTAGCATATCTTAATTACTTTTACTCAAGTTTAGTTAATTTTAGTTCATTCGACCACAAATACATTTTGATTACAGGTTTAACTCAGACACGTGGAAATATATTAACCTTTATTTATGTTGTTTCTAAACAAAATTGCTTCTTTGGGACATTTAATAAAAGAATAGTAAACATCTACAGTTCTATTAAATAAACAACTCGATTCATAATTAAAAATAATATCCGGATGAGAATGGACCCGAAGGTTCGCTAATCTTTGCAAATGCGTCATTCCAAATCATAAATTTGGTGAGGAATTTTCGAGGAAAATTGCCAGGGAATTTTACAATTTGGCAACCAAAGCTTGTTTGCAACTCCTGAAGCAATCCCCGATCATATTTTCAGTCGAATGAGCCCGCTTTCTGTTTGCTATTGTCTTTTCCAGCTATTCAGGGGTAGTTTATGATGACGTTGCGCTCTAATATGACGTCGCGGGATAAAGGACGCCTGCGTTGTGCGGGTAACATTCACGGCCGACTCGATCGACTCGACGCCAAGCTAGTAAAACCCGGCGCATGCAATTTTAGTCCCCGGCATTGCGTCGTAACATTATCATCGCGCGCGTTTTTCATTATCATTAGTGAATGTTTATGTATACATGGTGTTTTTGAAAAGAAAAACAATCATCATACGAGCTGAAAATACAACTTTAGGTTGGTGATATTTAATTAATTTAATTCATAAAATGTAATTTTCGTAAGGATGACTTCTTCAAAACAATGCATTGATGTTAACTAAAATGGGGATTGGAGTCACTCACCCGCATTTAATAATTGATCTTAAATGCGCCTTATGTATATAAAAGCCCACACTCAGCTGTCTGACCTAGGCGTGTTGTTTTTTATTTAAGGGTGTTTTCAGAACGCTGCGCAATACACAAATTTTATTTTCGATTTTGTCTTTAGCGACATTGACATCTTACATTAATGATAAAAAATTTTAGGCTGTCACCAAAATAATGTGTATAAAAAATCTGAATAAATTTCCTCGTTTGTATATTTATCAGAAATGAGAATTTGCATGGAGGAAATTCGTTTTCAGTCAGATGAGTCCTATTTACATATCTTTAGTAGTTAACTAAACGTTATAAAATTCTTGAAGGCATTTTTCCCTTCAACTATGATTCGCAGAACACAATTACCCTGAAAGTTGCAATGTTTTGAACTTTTGCTGAGATTTAGTTAATGTCGTTTAATTGCATTCGATTTTTTCGCAACAAGAATATAATTCGGTGTTAACCTTGGGATGAAACTAACAACCCATAATCCTGGAAAGAAGGATGAATCCTTTAGCTCTCTTTAAATTATTAGTGTCTAATATCTTACTTATTTAGAAACTTACCGTTAACAGTGTGTAAATAAAGAGGTTGGAGTAAGTAAGTGCCATAATCAAACAACATTTATGCATTGCTTGTTTTGCGAAAAAGCCTTAGCCTTAACTTTATTTTCCCATGAGAGTCGGTTAGTATTTCAACAATTCCATTAAATGGCTTTGGTTACAGAAGCGGAATAAACATTGCATTTGTAAGGTCGACAGTTTAAATTCTTTGTTACTGTAAAACTTCTATTATTGATAAAAGTGTGCTTTTGAGAAAGCTACCTTTTTAAATTATTGCAAATATGTTCATAGGCTAAAATTCGACACAAAATTCCTAATAAATAACTGAAGTACCTAATTGTTTGATTACGGACATTGTCTTTTATATTAAAGCTTTCCGTCAAATTAAAAACTCTTTGGATCAATTAATTTTTAACAAATTCCATAGTTGTGTATGCTATAGAATAATTAATTATAATGCCCTTGTATTAAATATGATCGGTAATTGTTTTACTAAAAAATAAAAAGACTTCGTAGGCACTTCTTGTAATTTATTGCTATATGATTTTTAAATATTAAGTAAAGCAAGAGTGTTGCGCTAGAATTTTTTAAATTTGTTTCTATTAAGATAAATTTTATAAAATAATCCTTAAATAAATGTTTAATTTATTATTAAAAGCGGCAAGAAAAATTATCGCATATGAAAAAATCTCGCACGTAAATATCGCACAGAAATAATTCCAAACATCTACTCAACCGATTGCTATATGATAATTTACAATATACTGAATTAAGACATCCAAAAAACGCAGGTACAAATCCGTTCGAGATCGCTAAATTTTTCAGCGGAGAAAAATTTAAAACATATACCTTCTTCGCAGATAAAGAAGTAAAATCGTAGGTCTCGTGACAATGCGATGTTTGGTACGTTAAAAATCTCTACTGGTAGTGGAATTTCGCCAAATTTGGCAAAATGCTAATAGGTATGACGAAATAACCATAGTATTTAAAGCCAAGAAGCCCAAGGGAATTTTCACATCCCGAAGTCTCGGCCACAAAATAAAATAAAGGAAACTGGGTTAGATTAGAGTTAATTTATGTACCACGCTGGTCAATAACTGATAGTTATATTTTAGTGACGTTTCTGAGAATTTTAGTATAACATCTCTTGCTTAAAATAAGTGTTACAGAGTTTTAATTCTTACTTTTCTTTGCATTTTAAATAATTTTAGTGGTTCAATAGTGGTACATATTTATCAAAATGGCACGATTAAATAAAACGTAAATAACCTTAATTATAAATACAAAAAGTGAATGTTGTTACACTAAATAATGATCTAAATTTTAAGGATATCGTTTTGACCAGGGTATTGGCTGTATTTTGTTTAAACTAAGAGATATCAAGAAATAGGCAAAACCGTTTTGATAGTACGAGGGGGAACCAAAGTGACCCCACAAACATTGCGACATCCCTACTCCCCACCCGCCAGGGCTCCCCACTTTTAAATCTTAAATGTAAATCCTCCCCTTGCGACATATCATTAAAAATGTCTTGAAAAATTCTTTTTATTGATATCATACAAAGGTAGATTAGGATAACACAGTAAAAAGTTATTCAATAATAAACTGATCGGATAATGTACTCGTAATTTACGTGATAAATTGATCAAGTAAGTAAATGATAAAATACGCTTTAAGCAATGTAATTAATTTGTTTACATTACAGCATTAAATTAAGTGTTCAAACTGTCCATAATTTTGTTCTACAACATAAAATAAATCCTGTTCAAATGCACGCCTCACATTTGCAAATATTTCCCTTGGAATTGAAGGGTATTCCCTGATTATCCGATCACGAAGATCTTCTATTGAAGCAGGTTGTGTTTCGTACACCTTTAACTTTAAATGACCCCAAAGGAAAATATCAAAGGGTGTAAGAGATCCGCAGATCGTGGTGGCCATTCTATGGGACCTATTCTTCCAATCCACTGTTCCGGAAATGCGTCATTTAAAAATTGCCGAACAGCAGCTGCATAATGAGTGGAATATTGAAATGAATTAAATTTTCATTAAAAAGAAGGTTTCCATCAAGATTGCGTTGAGTCTCTACTTCATCCGTGACAAAAGGTCCGATAGTATTCTCCGAAAATACCTGGACAAACGTTAATATTTTGGGGCCGTTGGGTATGTCTATCACGCAAAACGATGCAGATTTTCGTCCGACCAATACCGGCAGTTGTGTTTATTCACTGTCCCATTTGAAGAAAACGTATATTCGTCACTAAAATGGATGTTTTCACTAACTCTAGATTACTGTTAATTTTCTCCGTCATCTTTACAAAAAATCGAAGTCTTTAGTCGTAGTCACCTTCGGCCAGTTCTTGCAGGGTTTGCATCTTGTAAGGGTGAAATTTATTTAACTCAAGTGTTCGTCGTACCGTTTCTCGCGAAAGTCCTTGGCAGTCATTGCTTTTCTAATTGAAGACATTGGAAATGCAGAAAAATGACCTAGCACTTCTATCTGGGCAACTTCATCCAGTACTCTTCGCCTGATTCGTTTCTGGTTTACCACTGACCCCGTTCCTTCAAATTTTTTAACTAATTTTGCGACATAGGTTTGACTGCACTTTCTGTCTGGATCCCTGGCATTAAAAGCAGCAGCTGTTCTTAACGCAAACCGACCGTAAATGAAAATAATTTCCACTCTTTCAGCTAACGTCTACACCATGTTGTTCAGTTACACCAAAGGATTTTTAGATACTGAACTTTGATGTTAAATCCCAAAAATGCAGTTTTCCTGATAACAAATACTTAAAATTCAGTTACAGCCCGTCAAATGAGAAATTCAGTGCTTACTTTCTCTTTTACTTAATGAGATAATAATGACAAAAAATTTCAAATATTTTCTTGACACTAGAGACAGTAATGACTTGACACAACAAATGAAATTTTCGTCATTTACCTACTAGATCAATTTATTACGTAAATTACGAGCACATTATCCGATCAGTTTATTATTGAATAACTTTTTACTGTGTTATCCTAATCTACCTTTGTATGATATTAATGAAAAGGGTTTTTCAAGGCCTTTCCAATTATGTGTCGCACGGGGAGGGTTGCCATTTAAGATTTCAAAGTGTGCGACCCTGGCGCGTGGGGGGGGGGGATGTCGCCATGTTTCTGGGGTTCCTTTAGTTCCCCCTGCGTACTACAAGAAAGTTTTGGCAATTTTTTAATATCTCCTAGTTTAAACAAAATACGGCTCATTGAAGCTTTTCAAAAAGTTACCCGGTATATTCAAATGCCGTGAGTGAAAAAAATGTGGCACTCACTTATTCCTCAACAGAAATAAGGTTATATTAATGCCTCTAAGGAAATTTTGTAAATGGGTTCATTTCATATTAAGCCGTTTTTGACCGTTAGACATTAAAATACCACAACGAGATGCGATTTTTATACGTGTTTCGCCATGGCAACGATTTAAACATGAAATCCAAAACTATTCAATCGTTTTTTGCTGTTCATAAATTAGAAACAAATAAAGAAAACAAAACTCTATACGACACTTTTTCAGAGACTTGCTGCAACACTCTAAGACAGACCCCTCGAAAAGTTCAGAAAAATGCTTACTGTTTTTAGCAACTTAAATTAAACGAAACTATATAACAAAACAAATTAGCCCGAACTGAATACTTTAAGATCACTAGAAACCGAGAGGTTGCGTTCCTGCGCATCTAAGATTTATTTTAACGAATAGCAACTACTATTAACCACTTCTCCTTTTTATTCATATTTTATCATTGATTAGCGTCTTTTGTATGCTGTACGAGTATAGTAATGCCACTAAGGGTCCCTTCGTGCCGTGATGCCACTCTCAACATATCCCTGTAATTCTGTGTCCTTTAGTAGCATGTGTGTAAATAGAATGTTTATGTAGTTCTCTAACTTTAGACTAACTAACTAAGAGAACCAAGACAAAAAAATGGTATACTGATAAGTAGCAGTGTTGCATTGCTTTGTATTAGCAGAATACTTTCCCTACATGAAGAAAGTTCAGAATAAAGACGTGTTCGAAAATAAATAAGCTACTGCTTGAAGTTGGTAATAATGGTGTGTTTTGTTTCTTCTGCCAGAGAATCAGCTGCATTGAAATATTCCCAAGAAGGTAAAAAAGATTGTGATGATTATGGATTAATAAATTAAGTAAATTAATAAAAAACAAATTGAATATCGCTTTAATACTGCCGCCATATTCGTTTCACCAAGTTTGTAACGCAAAATTTGTTAAACCCAGTATAATTGCGGCCTTTAAAAACATAGCTTGTTATCAAGGTCGCAGTTCATTTTACCAGCTTGTGACGTTCTAGAAATAAAAAGATTACTCTCAGTGTGCATAAAAAATTGATACAAGAAACTTGTAAAGGTTCGCTCAGGATCTCAGGTATCAGGTTCGGTTAGTTGAGAACTCCGTTTTATTAGATATCAGTTTTAGAACGCCGGGTTAATTACCACAATTAACTAAAATTAACTTTAAATTGCATAAGAAAGATTATTCTGAATTATACTATTAAGGGAAAGAACTTATCTGTAAAAAAGAGCAAACGGCTGGAAACTAAATCGAACGAAAAAAGACCGAATGTACCTGTACTGATTTTGTATCGAGTAAATCCAAATAGAAATCGTTGGACTCTGTTAGGATTAGTATTTTGAACTTGGTGAAGTTCTTCAACCCCTTACTGTTTACTACAGGTTACTACTGGTTCCACTGAAGGACTGGTTTTTTAGGTGCCTCTCAAGTCAAGAGAACCTAAAAGTAAGAATGTGTGTCGGAGTAACAATTCCTTGCCCTCTTATGCACATCCGTAAATCATTCCCAACTTGTTCTCGGCCTCAAGAACAATTTTATTTTTGTCTTAGTTATTGGGGATGTGCTAACCATCAAGTGATCAGCGTGACTCAAATTAAACTGCAATGAACCATTTAACAGGATGTTTATTAAAAACAAAAACTTAACTTTTTATACATTTCTCTAACTTAGATCTAATTGTTTCGTTGTGTATAGTTCTTTCATCACGGTTACAAATAAATTTCGTACCTGCTTATATTTTCTATGCTTTTTATAATTTAAAGTTCAATTTTAGCTTAAACAAATGCTAGAAATTTTCTCTATGTTATCCCTAATTCTTTTCATCTTACTTTTCTACATTGCGCAGATTTTCGTAGATTTCTTAAACAATATATTGTTGTTGCAGTTTGCTGTCTTGCTGAATTATGCGCCAGAAAATTGAGTAACCTTGTATTTCATATGACTAAACATTTATCCTGTACTAATAATATTTTTATGCAGCAATTTAACCTACATTGTTTCTATTTGAAATACTTTTAAATAATCCTAATTTTAATTTCTAATTTATTGATGTTCTTATTATTTTAAAGTATTTCAGATAGACTCCTTTCGCATTTCAAATAATGCACAAATAACTTATGGCTAATGATTTCTACAATACAATAATATAAGACGCTAATTAATCCATGCCACAATGCTATGCTTAGATCGGCATTAACAATAGTAACCAGGAAGTGATTTCTTCCTGCACTCCAAAATCTTAACGACAGTCATCAAATAACCAAAATGCGTCTTGCAATCGGGTACACTGTGTCCTCTAGGAATCCCTAATATAAATAACCTATTTAAAATACCGTATTCTCAGAATAAAATGTAATGTTAAATGAACATTGAAATTTTACATTGAAATTATTCAACGACTGTTGCCAATCTGTAAATCGAATAATCTTTTTCTAAAGATAAAAACACAAGGACGGAGTGATTGAAATTGCTACCTTAAAAATAAAATATATAAATTAATTAAACTAGAAAATGGACAAAATTTAAAGCAATTAAATCACAAAAGACGTTCTTATATACCATCAATCAAAAAATAAGTGATACGACAGTCCAAGTCGTAACAACCGTTTGATTACCTTGTAATTTTAATTGGTTAATTGGCAAATTCATGAACGCTTCATCAATTTTAACTTTGAATTATATAGGTTATTCTTGCATAACGTAAGGTTAATTAAATTTAACTTTGCTTATGTAATTAATTTCCCCTTTCAAAAGTCTTAAACCATGTTTGAAGTCTTATGCACGTTAGAATATTATTTGCAATTTTAACCAGTATTGTATTTATTATTGTTTAGAATTGTGAAGGTGTAAATTCTTAAATAATTTAATCTATTTCGGTATTCAAAATTACGTTTTAATTTTACTTAAGTTAAATTAGATGTTGTAATGCCTTTCAACGATATAAGAATTACCTTAAGTCCTTAAATCTTTAAGATATTAAGTACGAGTTTAGGGCACACACATCGCACAGCTGCGATACACATGCAGGAACTTTTCTTATAACAACGTTTTGATAATTATATGTGGGCCCATTTATATTCATTGTAGTATTTTGAAGTCAGCTGGAGATGTGGACTTCCGAACATCGCTCGAACAATCAGTCTATACGACTAGATTTGTTGTTGTTGTTATTGTTATTAACACGGATGTTTTTATTATCACATCTACAAGTTTATATACATACTTGGTCAGTTATGTGGTAGGTCTTAATTGAAATATACATTTATTACATTCTTGTGTATATTGAATTTAATTAACCTAATTTCTACAGGAACGAGTTCATATTTCGGCGTAATTGTGATACATATAATGCTGATTGACATTCCTTGCGTTTCATTTAACGGTTTGCTTCGTAGTTTAACACTTCAGTGCATTTATATATTTCAATATCTGCAAGTGAGTGCTATTTTAAATAAATATGATTTCTAATTTTAATGTTCTTAATATTATTACATCTTATTTTTAATCTAATTTTAGGAAAAAATTTGTAAAATAAATATTTCTTAGGAAAAAAGGAAATTAGTAAAGTTTCCTGCATTTAAAATGTACGTTAATAATTAATAGTACGAGAAACAATTAAATATAAACAGAAATTTTGTTTTAATAATGTTTGTGAGAACGATAGAATTTAAAAACAATTTTATTGCTTTTCTACATAGTTTCCTTGTACTGGAATACATTTTACCCAGAGTTTTTCGAGTTTTCTGATTCTGTCATTATAAAATCGCGCACAGAGTTCAACCTATTCATCGCTATTAAACCTTTGATCCCTAAAGCTTCCTTGAACGATCCAAACAGATAGTAGCCACACGGTCACGAAAGTCTCTGGTGGATCTCTAACGGCGATCTCTCGGCGTTTCTATGATCAGAAAAAAGAAGCTACGGAACCCACATCGTCACAAATTCCTTTACTGCACGGATATTTTCTTCTGCGATGGCATTTCGAGGACACCGATCGTGACTCCGATTTTCCACTATTTCTCGCTCTTTAGAGAAACGTTTGCACCATTCGTACACACGGGTTTTGGATAGTGTTTCATCCTCGAATTGCGCCAGCAAGCGAGTTAAAATTTCTGAAGGTCTACTTCTTTCGTGAAAAACTTTATAATCTGTTGCTCAGTCATTGCTCTCGTATTGACTAAATGTGGATAATTTTGAGTGAGGGTGCAGTAGGGAAATAGAAAGATACAGAAGGAATCCGTTGAACAGCGGCCATGCCCTCCCACTCTCCTACTAGACCAAATAACAAAGTTCTCACTTAAATTTGACTGGCCCTCGTATATTGTTAATTGAAAAGCGCGGTCCAAAGTGAATATGTAAGAAAGAGAAAGGTGGGCGTTTCTAAACTATTGCGACGCATTGATACAGTTTGAGCGGAACTCATCCTTTCCGTACTCCGTTTCTTAATCTTAATCTGTACCGTCTACGTCGATTTGCGGAGAATGTCACGTAAAGAACTATGATTAAAAGTGTCACAGTTATATAAAAAATTCTACACTTCAGGTAACCCGTAAGACTGAATCGGAAAAAGGTTTGTACTTTTTTCTCAAGTGCAGGTGACAAAATGTTAAACTTGAAAGTATTACACTTCATAAATTGGTAAAAGTGTGAGTAACGAGTGCCACTGCAGAATAGAAACCAGATTTACCTGGTCCAAGTCGATCATACTTTCAATACTCGATCAGTTCATAGCAATTTTAGCCTACAATTTTTTTTAATAGTTTGTATCTTACTTTTACAATTACACGTCCGTAAATAGAATATATACTCTCCGCCACTGTTCTGGTATTACTATACAGGGTGTCACATTAGTACGGCCCGCTACTTCAGGAGCGTATTCTAGATGTAAATCTAAGACAAAGTTACTAATAATTTTTTTTCTAAAATTCTTCCTAAGAAAGATATAGCTCTCTAAAGATGGTGCCAAAAAACGCTTTTTCGATCACAGCTATCAAACGATAAGAGATAAATTGATGAGATTTTGGATTTAACATGACTGTCCAATTTGCTACAACAGTCCTA
>JAHWXV010556892.1:0-13548 GCA_024586415.1 Phrixothrix hirtus | reverse complement strand
TAAAAGAAAATGGTCAGCAGACTTAACAAAACATTTAATTACACAGATTGGTGTGGTTGGTATCACTGTTAAATGAGATGGATAAATTAATTGTGTTAAAAATTCAGGGCAAAAGTGCCATATTTGACTTAAAATTAGGATGAATTCTAGAATGAAAATAGATCAATTTAGATACTAAGAAAAAGGTTCAAAATAGTATGTCAATCAGCCTTTAGACTACCACTTAACTTATACTGCTTTAAAAATCTTGTTATAGAACGGTTATCTAGGAATTATCCTGCATTTTGTATATGTTGGTATAATTTAAGGTACAAAAATAATGGATTAAACTAAAATCTAGAACCGGCTCTAAATCGTTAAAGTCGACTTTATGTTTGACAGCAGCATAACCTCATTCTGTAAACGAATTATTTACATGTTCATTTGACTGTATCTTAATTAATATTTGATCACTATGAACAATATTATTTTAAATACAAGTTCTAGTTCATCATCAGACGATGAAAAAGAAATTGCTGTATGAAGAATTAAAGTTTATCGAAAACGGAAGGATTGTTTTGAAAAATATAACTGCTCTGAATTTTTGAAAGATTCCGACTAACAAAACCAGCTGTACAACCATTATTGCAAAAATTCAACATAGCATTGCATTTTCTTGTAATTTTACATTCAACTACATATATCTCGCTCTTTGAACACCTTCTTCCTTCGTAAAATTAGCGCCTCTATTTTTTTATTTAATTTTGACATCATGCAAATTACTTTTAGGTTATATTACGTAGCTGATCCACAAGATACTAGTTAATTTTACGAAACTGTACCCTTGAAACAGTAGATTTAAATGCTGCCAACTTAAAACGAAATACAAAAGTTGACTTCAACTAAAAGTTGAGTATGCGTAATTTATGAAACGCATTTTCTTAAAACATCTTTAAAGTCGACTTTAGCATAAAGTTGACTTTAATTAAAGGCACTTTAATGGTCGTATTACGAAACCGGCCGTTAGAATTTTTCGAATTATTTTACGCGTTTACCGGGGATTTTGTTTGGTTAGATGCGCTCTATTATAAAATTTAAACGATATTTTGGAACATATTTTATGTGCGTAGAACATCCATTTTGTTCTATTTACACAAACATAATGGTCATTCAAATAAATAAATTACCATTTAACAAAAATAACACTATCTTTTTGCAGTCAATCTCTGGCTACAAATGCTCAGAAAAACAAATATTTTTGGAACACATTTATCAACACATCGATTATAGGAAATAATGCTTACCTCACAAAAATAATTTGTTATTTAGGTTGCTAAGTCTAATCAAAATTATGGAAATATAAGAAATTAACCATAACAAATAAACGTTCCACGTTTATAACAATTTGTATACTTCTAAAAAAACAACTGACTTGACACCCGGACACTAAGTGCCTTGAACTCTATTTCTTTTATAAGAACCGCTACTACCATCATGACGACCGGTTACTGCATTTACAAAAAATTCCAAATTGCTGGAATTTATAAACTCTTATCTTAAATGTGGCGAACCGGTATATTTGATTCTTTTTTGTTTTTTTATGTAGAAAAAAGAATTGCTACAAAAAGTTTTTTACTATCACAGAGTTATGACATTTACTAGTCTATTTTTATTTTCAGTTTTTGTGCAATGAAAATGTCTTCACAATTATCCTCATGAGAGAAATTGTGGAATTTAATTAAAAATTTTCAAAAATTGTAGGTTGTTCAATACCAAATCTTTTACCTATTTGCCAAACCTTTTTAATGAATTTCAATTTTATTTATACTTAAAATTAAATATAATTCATACCATTTAGGGCCGGTTCTACAGTAACTCAGATAAAATTAAGATAACTATCCTTCACTTTAAATTAGTCTAAAATTTATACTACGTTTTATATACGAATATGTTCTACAGTTTTATTTTACGGTTGTGGTACATATCCTTAGAAATATCTCATATTTATTCAAGTTGGTATTAAAAGGGGCACTTCTGCCGTTTCTAAATATAGATGGCACCACCCTAGAAAAACATTGCTGTTTTTAATTCCACACAATTCTTTGTAAACGTAAAACTTGAATTTGCACTTAGTATAATATGAAAAAACATTCACCAACTTAGGCTTTGAGAAAGTTATAGCAACCAGTATGGCATAATTTGAGGTTAGGTAAATAAATCTTGAGGTTAACATCAATCAGCTGATCAGTAATTAAATATTCAAATTGGATTATAAACATTAATTTGCTATTATAATTGAGGTAACACAATAGGTGTCATTCAGCTAGTAAATATCTTCGATTCGGATGATGGTGAAGAAATAAGATATCAATTGAACAACTTTTGACGACCAAAATTATATAAAGAAAGGTTTGTAAATAAATTAATCGATTTTAGATAGGTGCTTATAAAATTTTAAAATTATTTACGTCAATTGTAGTTTAAAGTAGTTTAAACTACTTTAACACTGCCTGGGGAGAAAAAGTTAATAAATACCAAGTTTTTTCTTTTTCATGTTTGCTATGTACCTGTAGAAATGTACACCCATCCATCAATATGAATTTAGACTAAAAATTAAAATATCTGTTAATTTTGTAATAAATTCTCACTTGCGTTATGCGTGTTATATTATTTTAAGGTTAATAATATAATTACTGAGATTTGGTTGTTTGATGCAGTTTGAAATTTGTTTGTCTTAGGCCTCGAGTTTTTATCCGTATCGAACTTCGGTGTCTCTTATTCAATAGTAAATTGACTCGGGCTGTTGCAAACTTGCAGACGCGTTGGCTCGTGGTGTGACGACGCCACTTAGTTCCCCTGCTTAGGACCTTCTTAAAATTCGTGTTTCGCAGCTCGCTTATTTCTCTCGGGCGTAATTTAATTTAATTACTTCCGCGTTAGTAATCGTTTTATATGACTTGGTGAATGTAGAGGACAACACGTTCGAACTTTTATTGATATGCTCTAAGAAGTAACTTGATCTACACGGCTGTCTGATTTAGATCGCGATAATAACTTTGATCTTTACGCTCGAGTAGCTGTAAACAAACACTCTTTGCTGGCGCTTCACAAAAAAGATTTTGGATTTTCGTTTTCTGGGCTTTTTAGAATTTTTATTAGTTTCCTTTCCTGGTTTGGTTGACGAATCAAGTGTCTGTATTTCAAACTAATGTTGGTTTGTGTTCAGCTTGAAAACCGTTGAATCTGTTGGTTTTTTTCCGTGGGATCTTTAACTCTTATAATTTTTCGTAGAATGCCTTGCGTTTTCGGGTAGTTTATTTTACTGTGGCCCTTTTCTGTTTTTATTTTTAGGATTTTAAAACTTTTCTCAAATAAAATCCTTTATTGGTAGGAATACGTTATGGCACATCCGAAGTTCGCGGACGTAACCTTTACACTTTCTTAAGTTTATTATTTCCCAAGCTATCCTTTTTTATTAGCTAGGAAGCTGTTTGGGTTAGGTTTAAAATACCGTTATATACCTTTTAAGCTACATGTAGTCGAGCATCGTGTATTGATAAAGATTTAGGGTAATTAAATTAATAAAAATAATCGATTCTGTTATTAAATTGAATTTCATTGTGTGGTTTCTCAATGTTTTGTTATACAGTTTTTCAATGTTTCTTGTGGAAATAGAATTTATAAAAAAACGGTAAAAACTTAATTATTAAAACGGCTTGCACAGAAAAATAGGGCGTATTTAATACAATCCAATTGTCTTCTTTTCATTATTTCTAAGCTAAAAGCCTTATTGAAAAAATGGAAATACGTCACCCTTTGTATGCACCTAGTGTAAAAGTTTGAGAAAAATTAAATAATAAATTACAAGGTATTCCACTTTATGTACATAATTTGAAATTATGTGTATATTACAGATTTTCTCAAGCCTTTACAAAAGGGATTTGTCCTTTTAACTTTTTCAAAAAGGTTTTTATTTCGGAAATATTAAAAAGTAAAATAAATACCTAAAAATCCAGCATTTTCTTTTCACAGGTAATACAACCTTTTAAATTTCGTTAGTGACTGTGCACTTTTTAAATTATTGAGCATCTTTATTTTCAGTATTTTGACATTTACTTTAAATTAAAAGTAAAATTCTAACTTTTCTAATTTATTACATACTGTAGTTCAGACCACATTTCTAAAGAATTCGAGTATTTATAATTTCTAGAAAACATTACACATATCTGAACCCATTTACTATTTAAAACATGTTAACATGTGTTTTTTGTGCCAATGCGCAGTCTCATAAATACAATTAAATTTGCAATCTTTAGGTGTAATTATTTTTAATTTTGCTTTAAATAAGAAATTTCTGTTAATAAATCACATTACCTCTTTTATGCTGTTAATACAACTTCAAAAGTTAATTTTAAATAAAAATTACATTGTAATTTGTGGTAGCAGCTCAAGTACATATTCATTATCAATTGTAAGTAAATCACAGAGTGTAATTTAATAGGTTTTTTAATTTGATATGTCAGAAATTATATTCAGCATTTTTGCTTCAACATCTGTAAAAGATTCTGTGACAATGTCAGCGGTACACAAAATGTTACCGTATATTGGGATTTCCTAAAAAGGCTTCATGGAATTTAAAAATCTCAAAAATGTGTCTCTTTTAATAGGTCGAGCTGAAGCTTCATAAATTCAAATTATAGTTTTAATGGGATAACCGATTAAGGTTAATAAATAAACTCTAGAAAACATGTAAAAACAGATGGGGCAGTGCAAATAATATTAGCAATGTCGTGTGTACTGGAGCCATCCTGAATATTTCAGTGACGAGTTATGCCCTATACCGAATTACCAGTTTTAATTAATCATCTTTTTCTGTATATTCTATAATTTATAGTACACATATAAATAGTTAGTTTTACAATTAATATTGATGTGTAAAGATATATAGGTAGATTGTACTTTAAAATAAAAGTTAAAATAAATAAATATATACCTACGTGTTTAATAATAATTGTGTAATTTAGAGAATTAAAATAAATAATTAAAGTACTTGCGAGTTTTGTTACAATACTTTATATTTCATATAGTAGTAATTTTAGATTTATGATTTCTGTATTAAAATGTTCATTGCCATTTCACCATCTATTATAGGCAGATTGCCGAAATCTGCCTGTATGTATTATACAATAAAAATAGTAAAACTGTGTCCACACATACAGTGTGTATCGAATGTAACGAGCATGTTTTAATACATGTGTACAAGGGCCCTTAGTGAATACATCTGTAAAAAATTTAAATCTAGCTCGAAAACAATCTTTCGTAAATATTTGCGTAAAAATTATCATGAATACAATCCCCCTAAAACATAGTTAAAACTCAAACCATTTTCTCTGCATTTACAAACTAGCATATTGGATTTATTACTTTATTGAGTTCATGGCCGACAACTGTTTTAATAAAAAGAAGTAGAACGTATCTTTTTAAATCGCCTAAATTATAAAGTATTTCTGAGGTAATTATTAAAAGTTGTTTATTAAATATCCAAAATGAACATAAGTTTTAATTTTAGAGGGTATGCATAAAATTAAAACCTATTTGATCCACATTAATTTGTATAAAAATATGTATCTCTGCATACAAATTACATCAAGATATGAAATTCATTTCCACAAACGTTTAATTATACACAACACAATTGATAGTAAATTTTAGAAATATTAGGACATTTATCAAAATTAAATTTAGGTTTAAAAAGACGACTACTTCAAGTTTCAGTACATTTACATAAAGATTGCTTATAGATTTGTGTAAAATTTAACATCGTGTCAAATGACCTAAACCATTGTAGAACATTTTAAAAGTGAAAGTTATTTTAAAAAGTTTTATTTTTCAAAAATACACATGTACATCAAGTAAAAAACTCGTTTTTATTTTAAATGTACACATTTAGAAATTTTAAGGAAAGAAATCAAATTTTTATTTTTAAACAGTAATTACTCATTAAATTTATTGTTGATAGTTAATAATCAGCTGAGATGTATGAAATCGTATGCATCATTCTGTTGCTAGAGACTTCTAGTCGGCTAATTAGTTAATGTTATATTCAGTAGACTAAGTTAAAAACAGGGGCGACTTGAAAACTTTAATTGCAATTATTTCGAAAACTATGCATTTTAGTCATGCATACCAAGATGTATCTGCTGTTAACCTAATTCGCCTTATTTTTTAGACACATGTAGCGACGGATTTTATTATGTCAGTATAAAAATTAAAGGTGAACAGTTTATTTGTCTATAACTCCATAATTATTCAAAAGTTATGAATGATACTTCATAAAATTTCATTAAATAGCCCATTGATTTGTAAGTCTCCATTTTAGGTAGGCCAGGAACTAGGAATGTTAGAGAAAAAATTCACTTCCTTGTGGATAGGGACACAAGTTGTTATCTTTAATTTCAATACTCAACAAATATTAATTTATATTTTCACTAGGTTTAATTTTAAATATAACTTTCGATGCAACTCAAGATAGTTGGTTATGTAACTGACTGCTATCATTTTGTTAGTGTTTACGATAGCTCAGTTCCACCATCATACTTATCATGGCATCATATACGATTTTCACGAACTGTACATTTTATTGAAGTATGATTTTGTAACGTATAACAACTACATATCGCTTATTTTATAAAAAAGAAGTAAGGTATAAAAAAATTACTGTCTGTGTGAACGGAAATGTTTTTATACTTATTGGATACAAAGAAAGGCTTGAATTTCCATCAAGTTAAACGAATTTTCTTTTAAGATTTAAAATATAACTTAATAATTCATAATTATTTGATTCCTTGCATCAATTATGAATTGTAACCAATAATTTGTATCTTAAAATAAAGCTGACTAAGTCATCGAAATTTTCAGACAAGCTTTCTTTCCTGGAAGTTGTATGCAGTTCTTTTCTAACAATTCATCTACATTCTGTCCTTCCTGACGTCGTTTGCTATCGTACTAAACCCTTTACTTGAGAATATGTAAGCAAATCTTTCCGAGCAGCTCTTGCACTGTTTTAAGTTGATATTCATGCTTAGGTAAATTACTTATTTGTTCTCGTAAAATTACAATTTAAATATAACAATTAATTTTTACTTGTAAAAGAAATTTCTTATTATTAACTGAATTTGAATATTATTATTTCACTTGCATATATCTAAAAACACTGAAAATTTTAAATTGTTTGTTAATTGTTTATAGTTCAATTATCACAATCATCAAATATCCTAGGATTATTTTGTTTATAAGACTTTCACCACTTACATATATAAATAGATAAGTGCCTACTTTATAATTTCAAGTAATCCCCTAATTTAAATATTTTGTTACGATAAATGTATTTATTTCTACTTTTATTTAATTGATTTATAATCATGATTTATATAATAACGTAGTCGGCCTTAAGATAAAAATTACTTATATACGTGTACCTATAATTAATGCCTAATGAAATTCATAAATTATTTTAAACGTCAAATTCTTGTTTCTTACTTTTATAAAATAATAAATAGCAATAATTTATTGAGTATTTTTATGATAAATCTAACAAGCATTAAGTAGCCTGAAAATCTAAATTACTTAACTGACCCAAAATTGTGTTCAACATTAGCAGTTGCCATAAAAGCGTGGTGTCACCCAGTGACAGATGAACGACGAAAGATATTTATTGCAATACTAAAAGCTCAGATTACTTACGGGTGACACTTATGTATTTAATCGTAGATTGGCCAGAAGAACTAGACTGCTTGGCTCCAGGAGATTGAAAATTTTATGAAACAGCTGTTGCAGAAAACAACTGCGAACGCAATCAACAGTTATCACAAACTAAATATTGATTGATAACACGATACTAGTACAAAATTTAAAATTTAGTGTAATCTTTTAAGTAACCAATAATTACCTGATAAATACTAAAGTTTTGTATTAATTATCGATCTAATATGACAATTCATTGAACGTGTTTTAAAATTTCGATATTTGTAATTTAGCTTATTTTCACATATGTATATTATATGTACACATTATATATGTTTTATATACATCTTAATTACATAATACTTTACAGGAGAGTTCTTCAGTCAAAAACAAGCAAAAATGTCTTAATAGACATATAGTCTCAAATACAAAATTTTCGAGATAAAAACATTTATTTAAAAATCAAAATATAAATGCACAATAAACAAACCAAAATAAGTTGGTAACATTAATTGTGAGAATAAAATTGTATTTTAATAACTAAAATAAATTATTTTATTAAAAGAATTTCTAATACGTTCGAAAATACTCGGATCTTGTCTGGTATGGTTAAAAGAGTTTTTAATTTTGTTCCGTTTACAATATGTTCCGAATAAACTAATGTTAAATATCTCCATACATAAAAATCAAGAGGATTTAAATCGGGTTAATGAGATCGCCATAGTACGGGTCACCTCGCCCAATTTAATTATTGCCGAATATTTCATTTAAATATTCCCTCACTCCTATGTAAAAATGTGCTGGAGCCCCGTTATGCATAAAATACTTCTTTTTTTAATTTCCACGCTTCCCATTTTTCGTAAACATTGATAAACTCTTGCAAATATTTGATGATGAGGTAAACAAACACCTTTTTGGATATCTTTTCTTGTATCGCAATGCTAATAATGAGTTTCCATGAGCTAATTCGTAAAGAAATACCATGTCTACTAACTTTTCTACCGGATATGTTATTGGAGTTATAATAAGTATGTACAATTACTAAAGTACAAAGTACTGATTAAATACATACAGATGTAATAGATAAAGCGTCAGATAAGGGTCAAGTGAATTATCATAACAAACGTACTGAGATCAAAATCAAGTAAACGCCAGGTGAACAAGTAAGTACTACATTGCGTAGCAACGCAGATACGCTGTAATCCAAATGTAACTTATAATAATCTGGTGTGAGACCACACGACTTTCTTTTATGTATGCAAATATGCAAATGTCCACAAATGATTAAAATATTATTTACGTTTAATTTGGGAACGCATGTTTTCAGAAAAAATGTTAGGTTCAGGTAAAAGGCCATCAAAGACATAAGAACCATTGCAGTTTTTATAAAAATTGTTATAGTAGTTTTAGAAAACTCAAATATAATGTCTCATTTTTAATTGATGTTTAGTTTTTGAGATATGTTGTTTATAACTAATACTTCCGGTTACTCGATTTTTAAAAATTTATTAGAGAAACTGCGTAGTTCATATTAAATGGAATTAAGTAATTAAGAAATATACTAGATTTTAACAAATTGTTAGAGCCGATTTCAAGAAAATTGCGAAAAACGAAAAATTCGGAAAATATCTAAAAATGACAGAAATAAAGTGGTACTTCCGATTATTAGATTTTAACCAATTTCTTGATTTTACACACAACGATAGTTGTGATCTCAAATATAAATTTATTTCCATGGTTATTTTATTCAGAGCTAACGGTAAAAGTACTACTGGTTACTTAATTCTAGGAAAATTTTCTGAGAAATCTCTTAGATTATATGAAAGGGCATTAAATGTTTAAGAAATATAGTGAATTTAAAAAAATCGTTACAACCTATTTTGAGAAAATCGCGGAAAACTAACAATTTTGAAAGTATCCAAAAATGACCGGTTATTCGAATTTAACCAACATTTTGATTTTGAGCACAAAGGTAGTTATGACCTCAAACAAATTTTTATTTAGCTAGGATTTTTAATTCCATAGTTATTTTATTCAGAGTTACTATAACACTACGTAAAAAAATTTAATTAGCATTTTCCGTGAATCATACATTGTTAAATCGAAATTTTACTTTCTTTGACCCTTTTGATTTCAAATTATTCGAAGGTACAAAAATAATATATATACCTCAGAACTAGAATGTCTTTTAAATCCCTTTTTAGTTCTTTCTCGCGATTAAAAGAGGCACTTAAGTCTCTTGGTATCTAATATAATATTATACGTGGGCTATTCATCAACTAACCTCAGATAGGCTATTAAAAATAAATAAATGGTTGTAACTTCATGGCGCTTGCCCGGTTGGAAAAAGGAGATTTTGAAGATCCAATCGTGTGAGTCAGCTCTGTTTCGTTCATCAGTGTGTAAACAGCAATCCCTTGAAATGGACATTGCGTCTTCCGCCAGTTGCTAGGTACGTTCTGTCATTCGCTTCCTGCAAGCAGAAGAAGTCAATGCCGCCGAGATTCATCGTCTATTGTGCCATGTGTATGGGGTTGAGATTATGAATGACGGTATTGTGAGAGAATGGTGCAGAAAATTCAAGGCTGGACGCACATATGTGCATGATAAGATTGGTCGATGAAGACATTCAGATGTGACTGATGAACTTGTGAAATATGTTGACGAACTTGTGCGTGCGAGACGTCGGTTCATAATTTCAGAACTTTCCCAAGAACTGCCTCATATTTCAAGAACAACCGCCTTTAAGATTATCACAGAGAGGTTAGGTTATCATAAGTTTTGTGCACAGTGGGTATAAAAATATCTAACCGATGTTCACAAAACTGAAAGAATGAGTTTAGCATTGACATTTCTCAAGCGCTTCATAAAGAGGAGCAGGAATTTTTGAACAAAATCATGATTGAGGACAAAATATAGATGTAGTATGTGAACTCTGAAACTAGGGAACAGTCTAAATAGTGAATGCACACTCATTCCCCTAATAGGTCCAAAACATTCAAGCCAACACTGTCATACCGCAAAATAATGGTTACAGTTTTTTGAGATCGTAAAGAACTTTTGTCAATAGATTTCGTGAAAGTAACGCGTGAGAATACTGTAACATCACAGGTTTACGTGAAACTATTATGGAACTCCGCAGATCAATCTAAAACAAACGGCGCGGGATGTTTACCAACGAAATTATTTTCCTGCAAGACAATGCGTGACTCTATGCTGCGAAGTGAACGAAGGAAAAACTCACACTTTTTGGCTGGGAAATTTTTTAACATCCTCCTTATAGCCTGGACTTGGCACCGAGCGACTTTCATCCCTACCCTAGATGAAAGCTTAGCTGGCTACTCAGCACTTCACGACTGACTTCTTTAGACTTAGTAGACTTAGTTGGTGCAAATGTCAGCAAAACATTTCTATTAAAAGAAAACTGCAATTTAAAGGAGTTTGACTGTCTATATAAATTTCATGTCTCGTAACTAGAGCATAGAGCTGCAATAAAGTTTTGTAAACAGGATTCGATTTTATATCAAACTTTGACTTTGTTTCTCTTCTTAGAATTCACTTTCGCTTGTTTTATAGTCGTTCATTTCCACGTAAGGTTGTTTACCTTCTATAATCTTCATTTGAAAATTTAATTTTAATGAACTGGAAGATGTTCATTAGTGGTGTCTTAGTATACTTCATAATCTGGTTAATTAGTAATTTTCTAAAATTTCTAAGCAGAAATTGCTTCTAGCTAAAAAATACTGTACATTCTTCAAACATCTATTTTTAATAATACTATCAATACAGTAATACTCATTTAACGTATTGAACAAAGATAATTTTGTTTTCCTGGATACATAGATTGTGGCTCAAGTTTCTTAGCAAATTTCAAAAACGTTGGAATTTGAACTTGCACAACAGATTTCGTTCCACCATAATCAATGATCGTTTTAAATAGGATTATGTGTAGCTTTGATTTTAATACTTACAAAACTTGATTGTATAACTAAACTGATGTTGGAATATCGCTTCTTCATTTACTTGAACGTCTGAAAATAGTAACGCCCTTGGTGTAGTCGTGGTCTTTGAAGCAATTATCCAAATTCAATGTAATGTCTCTATTTCCAATATTGCTAGATTTCATAACGTGGTGTAGAAGTGAATTAAACAATAACGAGAAGAGAAGATAGCCTCGTTTTGTTTCATCATTACTGAGATTTTACTACTGACTTCTTTCTTTGCTAGTAACCTACATTAATTGTTCGATAATCAATTAACTTTGGGAACGGCTTTTCGCATATTTAATTAAAAATGTCGGAAGTATAAAATCGTTCCAATTTGGTTCAACATTGTAAAAGATTTATTAAAATTTTATTGAAAATGCTAAGAAGAAATAGTCCTCGTCAAAGAGTAAAGTTTTTATACCGCTGTTCACGAAAATTTAATTATAATATCCTCTTTTCGTGGCTTTTGCATTCTTCCATACTGAAGTATTCTAAAATAGGGTTATTATTTTAGCAAATAGTTTTTGATCAATCTTGAAAATATCTGCGGGCGGATTGTGTCTTATTTTTACTTTTTCTTATCTATATGAAGTATTCTACAGAGAAAGTATTGTTTTCGTCCAAAATTTTCGATGTCGAAATTTTCGTGGAAATACACGTTTTCGGGTCGTGTGTGTGTATGTGTGTGTGTGTATGTGCGTGTTTGTGTGTGTGGGCGTGTGTGTGTGCGTGTGTGTGTGTGTGTGTGGGCGCGTGTGTGTGTGTGTGTGTGTGTCTGTGTGTTTGAACAAAATATCTCGAAAACTAAAAGTCATAGATGAACAAAATTGTATGTTTGAGTTTGCATCCACCCTCGCACACGACCACAACAATTTGACTAAAATTCAATAACCGGAAGTTCCACTTTACTCTTGTCATTTTTTGGTTTTTCGCTATTTTCTCGAAATCGGCCGTAACGAGTTTTTTTAATTTATTGTATTTCTTAGACATTTAATGCCCTTTCGTATAATTAATACCATTTCTTAGAAAAATGTCCGTAAAAATGAGTAACCCGAAGTAGTCTTACCATTAACTACAATTAAAATAACTACGAAACTGAAAGTTCTAAATAAATGAAAATTTGTATATGAGATCCTAACTACCTTGGTATGCTAAATCAAGTATTTTGTTAAAATCGAATAACCGGAAGTACAACTTTATTTTTCTTATTTTTAGATATTTTCTGAATTTTTCGTTTTTCACGATTTTCTCGAAATCGGCTATAGCGATTTTTTAAAACTTATTGAATTTCTTGGATATTTAATGTCTTTTCTTACAGTTTAAGCTGTTTTCCGTAAATTGAGTAACCGGAAGTACCTTCACCGTTAACACAAAATAAGATAACTATAAAACCAAAAGTCGTAGCTAAATGAAAATTTTTATTTGTGGCCATAACTACATTGGTATTCGAAATCAATAATTTTCCGTATTTTCGTTTTTCCGCGGTTTTTTTAAATCGGCTCTAACGATTTTTTTAAAACTTAGTAGTAGTAGTGTTTATTTGCAGTTGCCTGTGGCGTACCAAAACCTAAACTATGGTAATACAAAATATAACATTGTCAAGTACAAACTTGTATAAAAACAATTAAGAATAGATCTTAAACATATTAAAATATAAAATATTTAAATCAGTTCTAACGATTTTTTTAAAACTTAGTAGTAGTAGTGTTTATTTGTAGTCGCCTGTGGCTTACAAAAACCTAAACTATAGTAATACAAAATATAACATTGTCAAGTACAAACTTGTATAAAAACAATTAAGAATAGATCTTAAACATATTAAAATATAAAATTTAGCATC
>JAHWXV010556862.1:0-11166 GCA_024586415.1 Phrixothrix hirtus | reverse complement strand
TATATATATATATATATATATATATATATATATATATATATTTGACACCGCTTAAACTTAGAAATCTTGTTAATTTGAGGCTACTTAAGGATATTTCAATTAAAATTTATCCAACTCCAATAAACCATCTTTAAGGTCAGTTCTTACAAAAGATGTGAAACTTTGATAATATTTTATACAATATTCGATAAATATGTACATAAGGTAGTATCAATTGCTCTAATTGAATAATACGCTTACAATACTGTATATTTTATTAATATAGTGTATGTTATCCTAAGAACCTATGAACGTTGATTTTTGTTAAAATTTCGATTATCGCCAAGATTAATGTTATATCTATGTTAATCTTGTCTACTAAAGTACTACTATACTATTATACAGGGAGTTCGAAAAAGAACTCCCTAGCTTTAATGTGCTCTAGAATCTGTACAAAATGACATACACTATTCTAGTTTTGCTTCCATAAATTCCAGAATTCAGTGTCTGCAGTTGACAGGCTTGCTGGACCTTGAGAATAACGGTGCCAGTGCTCAATTTAGTTCAGACTTCAGTCCAGTTCAATAGCTACCCCGCAACATAAGGCGTAGTGTGTTATTTGACTTGTGCAAACTAAGAGTTATAACAGCGCAACGTAATTTTAGACGTCAGTATGGTGGTGAACCACCTACAGCAAAAAGTATCCGTAATTGACTAAAGTCTTTCAAAGAAACCGGTAGTATTTTAAAAGCAGCATCAACGTGACTCTCCCAAGGTTAATATTTGTTGCGGTTTGATGGAAGATCAAGTGATTGGTCCTTTCATTTTAGTAGAAGGAACATTAAAGGGGGATGTATACTGTGGCATGTTGACAAAGTATGTCTTTCCCCAAGTGGAAGATATTGAGTTGGAAAAAGGGGTTGTGTTCTTCCAACAAGATGGCGCCCCACCTCATTACAGTAGTGGTGTGCGCGCGCCTCTTGACACTCGCTTTCCGGAAAGGTGGATGGATAGAGCTGGCCCAATCCCTTGGCCACCACGAAGCCCGACTTATTCGCACTTGGCTTGCTCTTTTGGGTTCATATAAAAGTTTTGTGCACGGTGAAAAGATCCGTAAAATACCATTTACGGGAAAGAATCGTTGCGGGGGTTGAGACAGTTACACCTGCTATGTTGGTGAATACGTGGCGAGAAGTGAAATATCATCTCAACGTGTTTAGGGCAACAAATGGAACCCACGTTGAAGTTTACTAACATTAAAAAAACTCCATTGTATCTACTCGTTTATGTAGTTTTCAATTAATTTCATAATTAAATGTATACATGAAACTAGGGAGTTCTTTTTCAAACACCCTATATATGTAGATGAAAGGAGTGATTAATGTATGAAACGCATAATTTGAAAATTATTTAAACACGATCAGGTGATGAAGCGGTGATGGTGATGGGCAGTCAACTCGATGATGATGGGGATTCGAGTGAACTGTTACTTTACTTATACTCTGTATATTGTAGCCTAAAAGTCAATAATAGTATTATCTGATTAAACCGATTAATACTTGAAACTTATCAATCAATACTGAAGAATTAACTTAGCCAGAAATATGGTAAACAAGCGATAGAAAATCACGTGTGCTAAGGTGCACTAATTAATTCTATTACTAGCACAGATTGAATCAACCACATGTATCTTCGCTATAATTAAAGAAAAATATATACCCTACAAATAATAATAAAATTCGCTAAACAATTAAATTTAAAAATACCTAAATAATTATTTGAAGCAATATGTGTATTAAATACAATTAGATAAGCTTATAATAAATAAAATCACGAAACAAACTTGTAGTACATAAATAAAATTAAAAATAAATACCTATTCACAAATAAATATAATAAAGGAACCTCTGTTCATTTAAAATGTAAATATGGGCCTTTTTTTGATATTTAGTAGAAAAGCTCTGGGTTCTGTACATGTTAACGGATCAGAAGTGACAAACGTAGCTCAGTTCGCTATATTATAAAGATTAAGCAAAATACAAGAAAAATGTGTAAAAAATGATGTTCTGACATTAGGAAGAAAGCTTGGTATTCATTTTTTGATGGAAAGATGGTTATTTCCCAAACTAACTGTAACAATATGGAACGCTCCTTGCCCATAAGAGGCAAGAAATACATTGCTCTCATTTATAAGGAATAAATTACAGTAAACTATTTACACTCAATAACTACGTTCGGGGCCCCTGTGATTTATATAATTTACAACTAATACCAACTTAGATAATACAATCGACCCTTCTGTAAAAGCCTTATTTCGATAGACAAATAAAACTGGGTAAATTAAAGCTAACGTCACTTCGTTATTCCTATCTGTTACTTTAATTCGTCTTTTACTTATGATTTGATCGAACTAATTGTTCCAGTCGTAATCAAATAGCAAATGTGGGAGGGATTTATTGAATCACTACTTGACCGTGTTTACAGTAAAACTTCACCTACATGTTGCCGGAAGTATGACGGTTCCGGATGTGGTGACAGCGTGATGCCATCAAATCCTCGGTCCCAATTATATTGCACCTGTTGCGTACTTCACGATATTGTCCTAAACCCTTGGTCGGACATGGGTGAAAAATGAACGGATCCCCTAAAATTCCCGGAATTTCATTGAATAATCAATTCCCACGAATTCAGTATTTTGATAAAACGTTAATCGGTATAACTCTTCATTTAGGAACTTCTAAGGCGTTTGCCCTATAAAGTGCACTTACATTTTCGAAGAATGGAAACCCATTCTGACCCGACAGTAGTTAGCTCGGAACTGCTGTTAAAATAAGTTTCTCCTTCAACTTACGAGGAAAGAGGAATCGGTGGTTAACATTTAATTTTAGAATCATAAACGTTCTCATGGGAAAGCTGGCGTTAAAACAAAGCATGAACTGGGAATTTTTCAGTATTACTAAGTGTTTTCAAAAATTAATCTACAACTCTAAAATTCTCGTTTACGAAAATGATACTGCTAATTTATCAATTGAATTTAATTACTAATTCACTTATGAATACCGGGTGTTCCCAAATAAATGACAAATAGTGCAGGAATTTTAGATGCGCTTACATACTTTCGAGCCACAAGTTATGTTATGAGTTCGTTCGTTAAATTGGATACAAGGGAATAGATTAAGTGCGTTGATGATACATTACCTAAGTGAATTTACGTTCCTGGTTCAATTAACTTTTTGAAGATGTGCTTTCATTGGTTGCAAGATAAAGGAAGTAGGCATTATATGTGTTTTACAGTTCTATATCATTCTGACAAAGGATTTTATTAATAGATAGAATCTAACAGTTAAAATATACCTGATGGAGTGCTCAGATAGCATATACTATAATAATTCGGTCGAAGTTGCCAGAAAAAGCGCAAAACAGTCCAATCATGTATGTATTACCTTTTGGTTTGCCGACCCTGTGACGTTTCCCGTGGAACCGTAGTAATATCGAAAAAACCGATCTAATGGAATTCCTAGAATTCTACCTGTTTTCGCTATATTAGTGATTCCGAAAGTGCAATAATTAAGACTTCAGTAACGACTAAACAAACTTTAAGAATATGTTAAATACCGCGCGCGAGTGAATAGTTTTAGGTTAATTGCAAACTAAAGAATTGCTTAATTAAAATCTGTTATAAAACAAGCTATAAGTTAATTAAAATAAAATTGCACAACGTGACGCATAAATCACCGCTTACTATCCGAAATCAATCGAGATTGTTTTGGTAATCAAAATAATTAACATAAGCAACAACCTCAGATAATTAAAATATTAATTAATTAAAGAAAAGTAATTAAGTAGTATTACGCAACATTCCATCACGTCGTGCAACGATTTGTGCAAAGTAAATGTATTTGTTAATCAAATTGGTTAGATAGCAGACAAAGAAAACCATCGAAATCCATATTCGCTGTATAGAGAACACGAATGTGAATTTAACTATAAATAAGACACTTTTGCAAAACGAAAAACAGTCTTGTTATGAGACTCAATGCATGATATTTCTTCGCGCTATTCTTGTTTCAAGTCGATAAACGCCACCCTTTTCTAGAAAAGCCTACTTTTAGGAGAAACTGGAGAATTCGTTTGGCGAAATTCTTGTCAAAGAAATAACAAACAACATTTAGATAATGTGTTAGCTGGTATAATTATCGAGTCAACAACCTCGATGCGTAAAATAGTAAATGACTGTAATGCTTCTAAAACCGCGAAATTTGTGTTGAATTATAATGTATAAACCGATTATCATTTTAATGGGAGTTGTGTGTTTTGGCTTCTATTAATTTGTTCTACTGCAGATTATTCTATATGAAGATACTTTGGATGGATAAAATCAGATTTACCAATAACGGAATCTACAATCGGCACAATCATTATCGTTAGCAGACTGACAATCCCCATATACTAGGAAAATCCAAATTTCAAGAAAATTTGGATTTAATGTTTGGTGTGGAATTTTCGGAGACCGCTTAATAGGACCAATTTTATATAATTACACGCTAAACGGAAATGGATTCTTGAATTTTCTAGAAAATGAACTATCGGAAATTATGGAAGATCTACCACTGGAAATAAGGCAAAATGTTATTTAGCAGCAAGATGGTGCTGCACCGCATAATTCACGAGAAATGCTAAATTTTTTGAGGGATAAATATGGTGACAAATGTATTGACACAAGCGGACCTATACCAAGGTCATCGAACTTGGCGCCGATGGCTTTTTTATTTGGGGACCGTTAAGAAAGTTGTTTGTATCAACATTTATGATAATGTTGATGAACTAAGAACAAAAGTAATTCATGTGTTTAATTCAGTTATTGCTCGAAATTTAATGAATTGTCAAAGGACTGTATTGAAACGAATTAGAAAATGTAACAAATTAGAGGGAATCCATTTTGAACATTTATTATAAATTAGATAGGGGGAAGTCCCTTAAGCCCGGGCGGCTCCTAAAGCCCGACAAAATTTGAATTTCTGCAAGAAAGTGCGTCATTTTGTTATTTGTGTAGCCATTAGAAACCTCCCGCCAAATTAAGTGTGCGGGGGTTGGCTCGTTAGTTGGTGCTACTTCTTTCGCCGTGGAGAGTAATGCAAATTTTGAGGTTCGTAACAATTTTGTTCTGAGTAACTGTATGGAATACTATTAACTATTATTAATTATTACTGTTTTGTTAATAATATACCATAATTCATGCTGTACTTTGTGATTCATAATATACAATGTGAGTAAGGATTTTTCTTGCATGTACTCCAAGGGTGCCCAACATTGGACACCCTAAAAGTTCCCTAATGCCGGAAAATTTTTTGATTAGGTTTTTCTTGTTGCAGTAATTAATTCAGTGTTTGTTCTTTAGACTTAACATGGGTAAACCCACACCGAGATGTGAGAATACTTGTAAACGGGAAACATTAAAAAAAGCCATCGATAAGGTGATGTCAACAAAATTTTCTCTAAGAAAATCATCTGAAGTGTACAATGTGCCAAAGAGTGCCCTGTTTGACTACATTCGAAAATTAAAACGAGGAGAAGTTAAACTAGCCCTCAAAAAGAGCAGATTTGATCCAACTTTTAACGAGGTGATCTAGTTGTGCATCTGGTGGATATGTCAAATGGATGCATGTCTTTGACTAGAAAACAATCTCTGAAATTGGCTTTTGATCTCGCTGAGCTATTAAATCTGGACCATAGATTCAACAGGGCTAAGAAGTCTACTAGCAGAGCGTGTTAAAAATGCCACAGTCATGTTCTGCATGAGTGCTGCAGGCTTTTTTATCCCACCGTTATTTATTTTCCCAAGGCAGAGAGTTAATGAAAGGTTGATGATTGGTGCCCCACCTGAAAGTATCGGCTTAGTACAGCTAAACGCATGGATGAGCGCTGATTTCTTCTTAAAGTGGTTTCATCACTTTGTTAAGTTCTCAAAGCCTTCTATAGAGAAACCAGTTTCTTTTGATTCTGGATAGTCATGGCAGTCATAAAGATGTTGTCCTTGCAAGTTGCGCGAAAGAAAACCACGTGCACCTGATAAGCGCTCAACACCACACGACGCACAAACTACAGCACTTAGAAAGGGTTTTAATGAAACCACTCAAAGATGTATATTTTGAGGCTTGCGGATTATGGATGAGGGCTAACTCCGGTGCAAGAATAACAGAATATGAAATAGCTGAAATGCTAACACAAGCTTTTACTCGCGTTGCACGTTTGCATATAGCGAAGTCTGGATTTCAATGCACTGGGATTATGCATTTGAATCTAAATGTTAATACAGATTTGGATTTTCTACCATCAGCTGTAACCAACGTGCTATGCACCAAGACGAATACACCTCAAGATTTGCCTCGAGGGTCTCATGTTAATGAAAAGTAGAATCTTGAGCCACAACCGTTGACACGTAAAGACATTATTAGTGCAATTCATCAGCTATCACCAGTTCCAGATGCAACAGAAAAACGAGCCATGAGTCGACAACGAAAAGCTGATAAAAGTGAGATTTTAACATCCTCCCCTTATAAAAATGCGGTCGCTGAAAATAAAGCAACAAAAATCTAAACCCCTCGTGGTCCAAATGCAGCTTTTTAAGCGTAATAAAACCAACGATCCGAAAAAAATAAGATAGACCAAGAAACCGACTGCAAAACCAAACACAGCAGCGATTCCCCCATCAATGTCAATGACTCAAAATACAACAACTTGTTTAATCTGCCAAGAAGATAATAATGAAGATTGGATTCTCTTCTTCAAAATGTTCTTTACTATATAAGTTGTTCCTCAGTAACTACTACATTTAAAGTAATTTTTGCTGCTTATATATCTGTGTTGATTAGGTATATAATTGAGAGCTACTTAAAATTAAAACACAAATAAGGAAATTACATGCTTTATTTTAATCGCTACTCGTTGACCTCCCCCTTCCCTACTATGTTATTTTCCGATTAGGTTTATTGAATAAATTAGATTTAACTTTTGCATAATTTAGTAAATACTTTCCACTTCCGATTACATTGTCAAAATAATGTTGGGGTCGTTAAGTTAATGCTGTACCATTTGTAATATTGAATGTGATACGATGTGTTTGCCCCATTTTTATTGTAGTATAACAATTTTTTAAAATTAGCTTCAATACTTGGTGTATGATACTGGATTGTGATGTGAATTCAAGTTTCACCGTCAATTGCTTTTACCTTAGCAATCTAGGATTAAAAATAATAAGCGTTTTTTGTAAGTATATCTGTTAATTTAAAAAGCAATTTTACCATCCTTTATATCATTGTAATGGAAAAAAACTAGTTTTCAAACGAGCTCAAAATAAACGTTTCATTTAAAAGAAACATACGTTTGTGCTATATATCTCAAGAAAAAAACAATTTAACATCGAATACGTAACATTTTCATATTGTACATAAAAATATCTAAAACTTTTTGCTGCACTATATTTTTATACTTTCAACTGTTACCGAAATAATCGACTTCAAAAAATTACCATTTTTTTATATTTTTGCTTCTATCTAGCATCCCATGTATTTTTTTAGTGAAAATTAAAAACGCTTCTGTTATGTTCTTGGAATTATGCAGATTTTTTCTGATTTAACCGATCTTCTATCTATTAAGGCTTTCGAGATCCTAATGTTGGCCATCGAAAATGGGAGACACTGTATAAAGGAAAATTGTTTAAGTAACGTATTCATTGCTGCATAACGATATTATTTTACAACTCAGGAAAACAATAACGTTTCGTACTGAAACGTCTCAAAATTGAATTAATTGTGTTTAATTAGTTTAAGAAGGTATTTTCAATTAGAACATTAGTACGTAATTGATTAATCTAACGCGTCTTTTGCTAATGTAATTTTAATACGCTAATTTTGTGGGGCAATGTAATTTAAACGAGATAGTTATTCTACCGAAAAAGCTTCTAAGCGGTATATTAAATGCTTTACGCCTTGCTTGCATAATAACTATGTCAATTAATTTCTTTTATTATCCTATAAATTAGCGAAATGAGTGCTAGAATACTTTTAGTTTTTATATTAATTTCATGGAGTCTTCTATAGTATTTAGGGGGAAATTGTTAGTTAAAGTAAGATGATGGTCGCTTTAAATAACTTTCTTGAATTGGATATAATGTGGTGTACTAACAAATATTTTCTGACTAAAGAAACTACTGTTTAATTTATGTCCTTTAAATTTTCGCTGTCACCTAATATATTTTAAATTGCTGGTGATAAAAGAACAATGACATTTTTGAAAAAACGTCTGTTTTATTAGAAAATAGTATGTCTGAACACCAATACATTCAAATACATCCCTCGAAGTGTGAAGTTCACATTAGAATTGACCTTCTGCCAGATTTAATACAATATTTTTTTTACCGTAAGGGTAAACCACCAGAGGTTTTATTTTGTCGGATACATTATTTAATTCAAAGACTTGGTTACTTAGAAATTTAACGTGTAAAAATTAACCGATAAAAACGCGCTTTTATCTGGTTTAGATTATTCGAGTGCGTAAAGAAAACTAAGTTCGAGCGTAAAACTCTAACTCTAACCAGAGAAAATAAAACCACATGCGGTATTTGAAGAAACAATTTCACGAATAAGATTTAAGAATAATTCAGTCATTCAGAATGAAACTAAAAGCTAATCTAAAACAAGATTTAGTAGAACATCAATATTTAATAACATGTTATGAAAAACATGTTACATTAAATTTAAAATTATCGTGGCTTATTAGATTGAGTTTTTCGCTTTTTTTTATATCTCCAGTATACATTTTTTTATAGCACTTTGTATATTACTAGACAAATAACTATCAAACCAAGTTATATCTAAATTTATTCTTAAGGACATATAATAAATATACTTTTTGCAGTTTCGGGACTAAAACGCCACTTTTAGTCACTTGTTTCCATGACTACAGTGTCACTTTTAATCTCAAGGGGAAAAAATTTACTTTAGTCCCAAAGTAAATAATAGTATATGGTTTAACTAGTGCTGAAAGATGGATATTCCACACGAGTATAAGTTTGAGCCACGAGCCGTTAGACGAGTGGCTTAAACACATGAGTGGGAAATATTTATTCAGCACGTGTTATACATTATGCTTTTCCGATGACCACCTATATTTGGAAAAGATTTTATAACAATTTTTAAAATGACGTAATAACCTATGTTAACTAAACTTGAATAAGCATCGCCGACTTTGCTAGAGTACTATAGCAACTTACTACGTAAGCGTGTGAAATATATTTCACACGACCATGTAACGACCGTTTCACAACAGTTTTGTTGCTGTGCAAAATGTGTAACTTTTAATGATAATAACGTATGCAAAATTATCCAGTTTTCGTAGTAGTCATCGGAAAACTAAATTTAATCCCGCTCACCATGGCAATAACAAAAATTAACCAATCAAAATTACATATTGCTTAAAGCGTTTCTATTTGGCTTCGTAAGTTAAATTCAAATAGCATTTGTCGTGAACCATACATTAATAAATCGAATGATCTGTCAATTTCAAAATCATGCAATTTTACATTCTTCGACCTTTTTGATGTCAAATTTTTCGAAAGTGCAAAAAATAATCTATATACCTCAGGCCTAAAAATGCTTTTTAATCCCGAGAGAGAAAGTTTATTTCTCGAACGACAGCCAGAAATTTAATCTCTCGGTCTCTTGGTATATAGTATTCTCTTGTTAGTCTGATAATAGTTGAAATTAATTGTCATTTTTATTTGATATATACGTAGTTATGGAAATGTGACTGTTCCAAAAAAAGCAAATAAAAGTTTAGTCGCATGCAAACTTCTGGATTTCAATTTATCCATCACCAAATCATGCTTTTATGAATTTTAATTGGTATTTGTTATATAGGAGTAGAATTTTCACTGTAAAATATTAAAAGGTGCCATAATAGGGTTAACCAAAATGAAAGCTAAAATAGGCACTTAATAACCATTGCATTGTTAATAAATCTCATCTCTAAACTTACCCTCATTTTATTCGAAGGAATATATGTGATAATTTATCAATCCAAAGGATGCAGAAAATTCCACATTTTATAAACGCGATACTGCTAAGAAACCAAGAAATATTATGTAACAACTCCACATTGTGCCCTTCAAACGTGGACGCAGTTCGTTGTCATTTTTGAATTATTATGAAAAAAATAATGGCTGCAACTTTTTAAGAATCTGCTGTTTTGGAAAATAACTCCTTAAAATAGGTATCACTGTTTATACATTTTTTTTTAGATAGATGATCAAAAATATATTGTCTTAGCAACCTTTTAACCAACAATTTAACCTCATTTAACCATCACGAATAAAAGGTTTTCAACTCGAAAGAATCCCCTTGTTTGTAACGCCTAAATCTAATATCAGTTTCTTAAGTAAATTTAGAATTATCATGGACTAGCCAATCTCGGAATTACGTTTAAGAATTCGCCATATTGAAAAGCAACTCCGTCGAAGAGTTATGCATTCAGTACACTTAAACTGTTCTTTCGCATAATACAATCAAAAATATGTTATCTAGAGTAATGTTTATTCCACCGCTACGCAAAACAACCTTTTCGTTAATTATAACCAAAATCATCTTAACACGTTAGTATATGTCATTGTCCGCATACTCCGATATGAAGGTAAACCGTTAAACTGATTTTGAGTTATCGTAGATGAATAATCGAGTACATGCGATACATGACAAGACCATGTAAAATTACCGTCAAGGTGTGCAGGTGACCTCAAAATCTGAAGCATTTGCGAAATTGTCACAGTATATAATAGTTTTCCTATACTATAGTATATCGGCGAAATAGAAATGTGTGCAGAAACGAGTAAACCTTCGCTTCGAATTAGTTCCCAAAGTAGCTATGTCAATAGTTTCTTTTCATTGGTGAAACCATTTCTCAATTTAGACTTGCCATATCTGAAAGCTTCGTGTAATACATTTTGAATCTATTAGCAAAGAAGTAAATACAAGAATGTTGAAGAAACCTTTACCTACTAAAAAACGATCTACTTAAACGCTATGTACAGGGTGGCTCGTTTTCGTGGTAAATCACAGGTTTAAGTACTTTACAGCCACAATACATGAAAATGGTGTACGCATTCCCGGGACAACTTTTTGAGATACATTCATT
>JAHWXV010556848.1:0-19525 GCA_024586415.1 Phrixothrix hirtus | reverse complement strand
GCGTGTGCGTGTGCGTGTGCGTGTGCGTGTGGGTGTGTGTGTGTATGTGTATGTATATGGTCAATATATCTCGAAAACCAAACGTCATAGAAAAGTGAAATATTATATACAAGTTTACTATCGGCTTAGTACTTTCGTGTAAGAATTTTGTTAAACTCGAATGACCGGAAGTGCCACTTTATTCCTGTAATTTCTAGGTTTTTTGCAATTTTTTCGAAATCGGTTTTAACGATTTTTTTAAACTCGCCACGTTTCTTGCGCTTATAACTCTATATTACATGAACTAATTGGTTTCTCTGAGAAAATTTGTTGAAGTGAGTTATTGGGAAAAATCTCCAGAGTTAAAGAAGGTTTTTCCTGGTGAATAACTTGGACGGTTGACCGTTCCAATTTTTGTCCTCAAAATAAAAATAAATTAATATTTAAGGATGTGTGTGCATTATTTACATGCTTAATTACTTTCTATTTAAATCTATGAATTATTTTTGCTTTAAATAGGTTCAAAATTTAATTATAAAGCTCTTAGTACATGTATAAAGGAAATTATAGATGGATGAATTATTTACGCTTTTAAATTAATTTTAGAGTTTACAGTTTAGGTGTATACGAAAGTGATTAGCGCCAATAAACTCCAATTAAATTCTAAATGTGTATGAGAAAGTCGTGTGTTGTCTCACACCAGATCTTTATAAAAGATTTCACCACTCAATATTATATTCTCATCTTTTCGCATTAAAAAAAAGCAGTTTTTAGACATTAAATTTGAAATGCCTGTTAGCAGGTTGTTTGATACATTTAGGTTTTTTCTTCCGATTATATGCGTTTCATTTCTTTCCAATTGCTAAAACCATTAAATGTTTTTTAATTGTCGGATTACTCCGATGGATCAAAAATGATCGGTTTCCTCATAATTTCCTATCATATAAGACCAAATGTTTTATATGGAGGTATAAAAGGGCGTCGAATGGTTGAAAAAATGATATTTACCTCTTTGATGGCGGGTTTCGAAACAACCAACCACACAACAATTCCATAATAACGTAACTTATTTTGACTACGCAACGATCTGAGATTAATCGAACTTTTGTGCTACTAGGTGAAAATGGGTGGTGTGCGAGAACATGATATACTTATTAGGTTTGCATGTTTAAGTAGATCACGGTGTGTCCATGCAGGCCATATGATGATCCTTTGGCCCCAATGAAATTGTAAAAATTGTGCCCTGGTCAGGAAGTTTTGACAATACAAGGTATTTACGGCAGTTGAATACAAAATTTTCTATGGTGTCGTTTTCTTCTGTCAGTAAATTGAACAGCCCTTGCTTTCAATCTATGGATGTTTTTCAAGTAGATTATTCCGTTTAATTTTATCAGCTTCCTTTTTTAATTTCTCCTCAAACTGTAGACATTTAGAGTACATACCTGTCTTAGGCGTTCCAAAGCTAATATTGTAATGCGGGTTGACATAATTTCTAAAGTAGCTTGATTTCGGTATGTTTAAATAACATGGAAGGTAAACTCGGGTACATATACTACTTCGACAATTATGCGACTTTTATACGTCATGCCTTTAATAAAATTAGATATTGCAATATGCTTTCACCATTTTTGGCTTTTATCCTATCACCACTGCGCCGCTCTGTTGGGGGTTCCCATTTCTTGCATGACATTGTTTAATAACACGACAAACTGCATTTTTTATTTGCAAAATTCCTATATATATATTTCTCGACACACTACAACTGACGTATCGAGTTTTTCCGATGTGGTATACGATACTGAACGCGCCCCTTTATCTTTCATTGTTTTTTGGGCGACGTCGTTTGGAATAGGTACGCGTAAAATACTTGAAAATTATGACATCTTGATGAGCTTTATTTTTCTTTCATATAAACAGGAACTCAGTTCCTTGCAAGCGAGGGTGACAAGATTCTCAACACGAGCGTATTGAACGGTCCCGGCGGACGCGATAGACATTCTGACAGGCTTCCCTTCTGTTAATCTGGGCATCCAATCCAAAATCTGCGTAAGCTAAATTAATAGAGTCCGTGACGCCCTCTTCACAACTGAATCCATAAGAATAACCCAATTCCCTACTAACAGGAAAACCCACGAATATATTAATTTACATGTTGGGGAAGAATGGCAGTTAGGATGGGAAGCCTCTGAGAAAGGAAGATTTCCCTACCGCCTGTTTGCAGTTGTACGGACGGCTTTGTACGTACGAAAATTGTGTCTGGACACGGTTCCTACCAATATCACTTGTTTTAGGTTGGGAGTGCCCCCAGACTGAATCGTTTCTGATGCCCGCGGCGCATCGACGATCCGGAGCACCGCTTGCTTCATTGCGCAGTATTCGCTAATTCCCCTGCTGCGGTCATCTTGCTTTGCCGGACGTTACGGAGTCTGCAGGACTTCCCGAACCTAGAGCATTTCCTTCGAAAGGGGGAATGTGGAGTGCTGAGCGGCTGTGTCCCGGAAGTTCAGTTGTGCGGCTCTATACAAGTGCTGCGTTGACCCACTGGAAAGCACTACTACCTGAAATTAGACGTTTTGTTAAGTCAAACTTATTTTATTCATCGAATTGGTTATTATTTTGTTGGATTATTTCTTTTCCTGAACTTGCACATTTATTTATCTACTGTCTAAATTTATTTTGATTGCATTTACTTATTATTTATTTAGTGAACAAATTGCGGTCAAGTTAAAACTGTCGAACTTGAATTCTAATATTATACTTTGTCTGAACTTATTTTTATTTTATTCATTTACTATTTAATTAATGCACAAATTTCGCGATGGAGGTATAGTTCTAATTCTGAATTCGATTACTTTATTATTGAATATTTACATGGACATGTTGAAACTTAAATAAAATACTACTATTTTGCCCTGCAAAATAATATATTGCATATTTGTATTTTTGTAAAACCAATTTGATTTACCTGTAACATGTATATATAAGTTATTTGTGTGGTGTACCTTGGCGCCTTTATTATTATTATTACTATTACTTTTCTTTGCATAAAATAAATCGTGAAAACTCTTAATATCACACATAAGTAACAGATCGCATTTTATTGACTTAGTATTGTGCTGGCATGCAGAGTATAACACAAAACTTAATTTTTTGATAATTGAATATTATATTAATTTATGTATTTATTTTATATTACTATTTTTTATTAATTTCGATACATTTAGAAAAATTAAATTTTTATGATACGTATAAAAAGCAAAATACACTTTATCCAAGAATATTTCAAATCTCACGTATCTATAGGATATCAACTTCAAAAAATAAAAATTTTGTAGGCGTACTATCATTGTCAGTTTTCACAAAAAGTCATAGATTTCTATGCATAATTATAAATGGTACATTTTAATCACACCGTTGTAAAAATTGGATTTCTAATAAATAGAGCTTACCTTTTTGTGCAAACAACGTGGATTATAATTAGTTAACAAACCTTGTGACGGCTTCCTGTATTTTCAAGTCCTTTGCTTGAACACCATTTTTACAACGGCTGCTTCGGATGATTGTCTTATACACGGCAGCTGTCACTTAATATTTTTGCCGGGAAGGTAGGTCTTAGTCACAGATGGGTAAGGGTTCTATGACTCGTCTCATTCAACCTATTTAATTCGCTGGCTAAGTCTGAACAGAATTTATTAACGTACAGAAGAGTTAAGTTGACTGATTTTCACTTTTTGGTTCTACCTTGTATGCTTTTATTTTATTATTCGGCCCTACTAACTTTTTAAGTTTACCCTGTATGCTTTTGTTTTAAGAGTTTGAATTCAGTGTACACTGCAGAATAATTTGTCATATTTTTGAAGTCTGTGCACCTAATGACCGCTTACTTATTTTTAATCTACTTTTAATGGTCATTTTGAATTAATCTTGCAAGTTTTAGATTTTGTTACGCTTAACGTTGCAGTTTTTGTTATTTATTAATTCACTCGGTTGTGTATCTTTATCAATTTTAAGACGGCTTAGTTTTATTATTTTTAAGCTTAAGGCTCTATTTTCGTGATTATATCTTGTATTAAATCAACCAAAATGTATTAATTATATTTATTATTTAACTAGGCAAAAAGAAATAAATAAACGCAGGTTTTCCTATAACTAATATTTACACAGATGTATATTTTCAAGGACACTAGTTTCATCCCTTTCTAATAATTGTTCAATTTCGCAAACAGCTGATTTTTGGACCGGTTTATGACCTAATAACTGTACTCTAAGCATGAAGCGCAATCCAGTGTAAGGATGTGCTTTAAGATGGCAATTTGCAGGTTAATGCGGATACATTTGCGCTTCGTTTTAAATTGCTTATTTAATTTTAACGATAGTAAATTTGGTATTTTAATAAGTGCTTTGTTCAATGTATTGCATGATTTTTAGAGTTTAAAAAACAGTGTCATATAGGTAGCTTTCAATACATACCATCGATCTTTAATGTAAATCAATGCGTTAAATAAAGAATTCAGTTCGAAATTGTTTTCAGCGTGTAGTGTAAAATGTTTCAAACAAGTGAATAGGATTATCTTGTTTCTAATTGAAATTACGAAACGGCAAGTGTATGTAACATTATCTTTTGCAAATTGCGGTCAGTTAATAGCAATATGAAATTGTTTATGTTTTCTCAGACGAGATAGTCAATTATTCAGGGCAGTAGGATGATTATCTCTGAATCTTTCAAATGATGAATCTCTTGGCAGATGGTGTACCAAGGTTACTAAACCTCTAGATACCTACGTCCTGGGAGATACACAAACTGGTGCGTAACTGTTTGCAGCCACAGTCATCGTATGACTCCACCCATTTCCTCAAGTGCACGAAGTCGCACTTTCCTGTGCGTACGCCTACTCGCGGAGGTAAAGAATCGCCTTGGGCCGCCCTAGATGGTTTCCGGCGTCTTCCGAATATTCTCCTAACTCGGAAATCAAGTGGTTGGAGCTGTACTGAAACAAAGAGTGCCAATTAGTGACCTTTTCATGGATAAACGTTTGAATGGTAGGGATGCTTAGATCTTCGTGGATTTTCGAATTCCCCATAAACCAGGTAGCGTCTGTAGTCACGCGCAAGCACTTGTTTTACATGACTTGCAGCTTCCTCATGTTTGATCTAGCAGTATATTCCCAGACGTTTGCTGCGTAGATCATTTGCGGACGGATGATCGCCTCGTAGATTCTAACCTTAGTTTCCAAGGAAAGCCTACTTTGGCGGGTCAACAGATCGTACAATATTGCCAAATCAGCCTTTGCACGTGAAGTACAATGGTTGATGTGGTGTCTCCACGTTAGCTGGGATTCGAATATGCCACCCAGTTATCAAACCTCGTCCTCCTAAGGAATCGGAATGTCAAAAATTTCTATTTATTGTAAGGGACGTGTACGCCTACGCATAAAGACTACCGCAGTGCTCTTTTCCACGTTGACGTCGATCTGAATCTTTCGGTTTGAAAGCTCGCTTTTATATGTTTTCGATGAGAGAGGTGCGGCGATACGAGGTAATTTCAAATTTTGAGCTTTTTGATTTTGTTTCTCGGCCTAAAGGCTGTATTTGTTGCTAACTCGAATTTTGAAACTAACTACGCCATGCCAGCGGTTCAGCTGTTATTGAATTTAATTATATTTTAGGCTTTTTAAGATTTTTAACATTTTGGATTTAAAATCTTTCAGTTATTTTTAACAACAGTTTCTTACTTAACTACGAACGGAATACATATATTTGTTTGTAAAAATTTGGTTTTAAATCGAACGCGTTTAATTATTAATTAATTAATTAAATAAGGTTCAGTTTTGTTTGAGATTTGCGTATGTGTAGAATTGAACCCTTATCAGTTCATGCTATGACTTGGTTAGCATCTGTTTGTCTGGCTTTGATTTGGATTCGATTTAAATTCCTCGAATGTTACATGTTTAATGACGGTTCTTTTAAGAAAATTAGATCTTATTTGTTTAAACAATTTCTAACGTTTAACATCGAATTTTACTTTTGTAGTATCAAATTTCAGAAAAAGTATATTTTACAATTTACATTTTCCTACATTTTTGCATTTGAACAGTTTTATACATTTTTAATGCAGTTTTATTTAAAAAAATTTTTCGTAGCGAAATAAAATGAAAATAGTCTTTTTCGTTCGCGATGTGTCAAATTAACCAAACTTTTAAAGTGTTTACGCTTTGAACTTTCTACAAACTTAATTATTACATAAGAAACACTAATTAACACAACCGTAATTAAATTTGAAAGATGGAAACACGTCACAACCTAAAAAGACCTTTTGTTTTTGTAAGAAACGTTTATATTTATGCGGTTGTAGTAATTTTTCTTGGATTTCTCTGGAGGTGTTTTATAAATATTCATAAACATACTGTTACACAAAAAGTGCATACTTTTAGAAAAAGTTGTTATTTCCTGGCGAACCCGAGTAATTTTGCTAGCTCTGACGATAAGGTGAGAATTTGGGATTGATGAGTGAGATTGATACAAGTTGAGTGGCAACACGTCGTTTAAACAGATGATTCTTTATAAGCTTGGCGTGTAAAATTGACTATCTGAAAATTTTTGACCAGGTAATATTCAAAATAAATAATATCGAAAAGATAAAACCTTGGGAGAAATAAATTTTATAAACGAATAAATAAATTTTGACAAAGATCATTACAGCATTTCATAATATATTGATTTTGATAAGAATTTATAATGGGCATAAAATGAAGATCTAGAAAATTGATCTATTAAATATAAATATGGAATTTCAAATTACGAAAATTTACAAAATCGATACTAGATGTATCCTCTTCCTTTTGTGCAGAAGAAATTGGGTTATAATGATTAGTTATCTATCTAAAACAGAATTATTATGCACAAATACATTTATATTTGAATAGGTCAATGCTTTATAAATATAAAGCTTCATTTATAGGTAATCGGAAATTTATTGAAGCCAGGATTCATTTACAGGATGAAGACTTTGGCATGTCTTGCAGCATCAGCGGGTGTTAGCCTGCAGAACAGAATTGGTTCTCTGAAGACGTTCGAGACACCTCATGGCATGAAAAACTATCGAAAATGCGGATTTCCTCACCTTGGATTAAAGTTATCGTCTCCCGGAATTTAGTTATCAGCTGCGCAAAATTTACCATTTAAAGTTGACAAAAACATCAAAATAATAACAATTAAATTAAATTGGCTACTACCTTAAACAAAAGAGGTATCATTTTCGGACCAACGGCACCAGAAACAATATATATGATTAAATAAGATCAATCTAGATATCAAACCAGAACAAATGTTCTCGCATACTCACGTGGTACTCTACAAGAAAGTTTCTTGTACAACTTAAAGACGTACATTTGCAACTAAATTCAGTAGTTATTTACACAAGAAAAAAACAAGGAATCGCAATACAATTGCAACCAAACTTCTTAGCAAAATACTAAACCACCACTTTTTCTGTCCGTCTCTACCAAAAAGCTTCGATCGCACTTCCCGGCCGTCTTTTATCGCACATGTGCCGTAACATATGCTGTCGAATGTATTTTTATGAGACAGAGCTATAAAATAGTATGTACAAACCAAAAACATTTATTTAAAAATTTTGCAACCAATAATTTTTGTAATTTAAAATCAAAATGAACTTTACTTACATTAATTAAAATAAAACGAATACTGCATTGATGTAATATAAACGCATCAATACCGCCCCTTCTTTAGACTGTTCTATAAAATATAAATTACAAATAATTATATAAATTGTTGACCGCACGTTACAACAAATATGACAACAATGGAATGGAACTACACAAATTCAGAAATAGCGAAGATATATAAAATTTATATCACCTGAGGGACTGAACTAGTTTTGTAACTAAACGAGAATCTTCAAGTATTAAAGGTGCCGCGGTTTGGTCCAAAACGTGTGCTTAGGTTATTCGCCTTCTGAAAACAGACCTATTGATATATCATACTGAACTTGGCTCGCTTTGAGTATACCCCTCATACATAATTATAAAGTTAATCGTTTTCTACTTACGAAACTGTGAAGATTTGCAGAGCAAATAAAACGAATGATATTAACTGAACTACAAGATTAGTGTCTCTCAAATTTGCTATTTTAACTACAACGGTGTATAGCATTAAAAATGAGGCACTTAACGCCCTACTAAGTTGATGATTTCTTTAAAGCACTCACCCGTTCTAGCCTAGCCTAACTTCACTGAACTAGTTTGGGTAAATTACTCTACACATTTTATGTCATATTACCATGCTGTATCGTTATAACTAGTTTTCAACGTACTACATACATACATTTGCGCTGGATAGTAAATAAATTCAGCAAATATAGAGTATTATTATCGTTACTGAGAAAATGTAATTTAAACTGGCCCTAACGATTACGCTATTATAATCATGCTCCTCGTTTTATAAGATTATTTCATTAGCGCCTAAACGTAACATACAGTAGGTGCTATTAAACAAATATGAATATTCTTTAGTTATTAATAAGTATTGACAAATTTTGAAAATCAATTTACTAGAGATACAAAAAGGCATCTCACTCTCCTTGTCAATTGTTATTTTAATAAATAACGTTATAACAAAATATTGTGTAAATTCTCATTATTGAAATATGAGATACGTTTGTCACTATAGTAAACAAAATTTTCAAGGCATTTAAAGGAGTACTTAAAGTAATTGCCACTTTACGTTTTGTCAGATATCAGATATAACAATTGGTACTTGGTATTTCGTATATTACAGTTTAACCTATACTTGTATTTAGATAACGAAGATCTTAACGAAAAGGTCAGACAAGTTTTATGAGTACGAAATTCTAATTCTAGTGAAAATAGCAATTGCTAGCAATTTCTGCTTTTACTCGGTAATCCCTGGTGCTTGAGACCCTCAACTTTGGTGTTTGAATTGGTCTTCAAAATCAGTCTGCAAATATTCGAACATACTTTAAAATTAGACATACAATTACTAAATTATAATTAATAAACATTATTTTTCATTAGCAATTAGGCTAGAAACCTTCTATTTTACTAAATTTTATAATCTAACAATATATAAACTGTTCCTAGCTCAGAATTTTAGACTTTCCAGTGTGTTAATTCCTGAACAAATTGTGTAAAATTAAAATCAAAAGCATGATCTCACTAGTATTCCGGTAGAACCTAATTTTACTTGTCTTGTAATTATTTTATTGTATTTCGTTTTTGTATCAAATATTAATTAATTGGTATATAATAATCACGATACAATTATAGGCTCTTTTAGTATAAATATAATGTTAAGTTTACTTAATACTAGGCACATATAAATTTAATTATTATGAAAATAATTTCTGAAAAATTTGAACAAGTCGTTTTTATAAACGAGACACGTCTACGTCGTCAATAGCTTCTACATTATTCGTGGTAATATTCATGGATCGTCTTGATCTGGAATTCTAGGCACTGAAATATTCAGTCAAGTGCATATTACATGATTTTCAGGTCAAAATTGTAAGAATTCTTAAGTAGATCAAGTATTTCGACATAACTAGATATATTTGCTGAAGATATTAGTTAAATTATATGGAAACCCAACTGACAAGTAATATATTTAGTTATTCATAAATTATAGGAAGATTTCCTTTTCAAATTTATACTTGAACCATTTCTAAATTATTTAAAACTCTGCCTTAAATGTAGTTTTTCATCGTTCAATTTATACAAGTAAGTTGTTTATTAAAATAACTTACATGCTAGTAGGTTTTGCATAATATTAGTCTTAATAGAAATAAACTATTAAAATATCTAATTGGATAGAATTCAGATTAAAGTACATACATGAAATTAAAACCGTTAATAGGGCAGTAATGTCGAAAAATTTCTTTTTAGAATAGTGTTGCTAAAAACGGCAAGATGTTGTTCTTTTGTTTTAATTTCCTAGTATGTTACATGTTATTTGAGGATCAAATTTTACATATAATTTAATGTAATTTAAACATCTAAACGATTAGAATTTGATTACAGTTTTAGCCGATTTTAGGGTTGCTTTAAGTTGATACATAATTTACTTATATAGTTATTCTGTCAGGGTTTGATATGTTGTCGCAAGTACGTTTTACGATAACAAACCTTCCGTTTTATAAAGAATATTTTAATAGAACTTTGTTACAATATTTAATTACTTTCCGCTTATTCAAATTACCCGTTGGAAGTTTTTAAATGATTTTCTTTTAGGATAAGTTTACATTTTATGTTTCGGAGTTATTTAGAAACATTCTTGTAGTACGTATTTCAAAATCATGTGAATTATATATTCTTCACGAAATGTAGATACGAAGGATCAACAAATGCATTGTGACGTGTAACTTTTAAACTCGCTACCTTTTCAAGGCAAAGCTTTCACTACATTAGATAAGAAACAAAGGAATTTCGGATAATGTAAGTTTATTTGTTGAGTGAAAATATTAAATAAACTTAATTATACAGAAGCTACCGCAAGCTAAGCAACAAGATTTAAATATTGCAATTTCTTCAGTTTTGAGTAAAGCGTAAAAACCAATGTTTTATATTTTCAACTCTGATCGAATTAATTTGGTGTTACTTATCAATCTTACTGCGATTAAGAAATGTATAAATCACTGATTATGCGTTCATAGAATATCATCACTTGACTAATTCTAGCACATATAACTTTGCCGGTACTTATCATTTGGTTGGTTAGGTTAATAGCTACGCTACACTACATATTCATTTATATTATTTTTATTTATGGGAAAGTGAGTTGTTGTCTTTGGTACTGTTTTGAGGATAAAATTTAGATTTGTTTGTACTTTACCGTCATTCGTTTACTACCATCGAGAGAGTGAGCCTAACTACTTCTATTCTCTTTTAGCAATTATTTTAAGTACTTTCATCCCTGCAGACCGTAATGGGCCATAGGTCGAAGACTAAGTAATTATAGCCCATTTGGAGCTCATTGCTTCATTTTCCCTCTATTTAAGATTTTTACTTTAGGTTTCCATGGTCAATAGTGATTCCCTGATTACAGTAGCTCCAGGAGTGTCAGACTGCACCAACGCCACTCTAACGTTTATTATATGCTGACTCAAGCCGCCAGTACATTTATCTACTTACCGTTAATAAAGATTGTCGTCACACATCGATACCGAAAAATTGTCGACAGTTAAATTTATTTGTACTAAAATTGCTTTATAAATGCCACATTACATTTTAAAGTTTATTTCATTGGTTCTTCAATTTAAGCTATTACTGCATTTTAGAGAAATCATTGGTGCTTAAAAGTAGCTAAATGCGGCACAAAATCTCAGAAAAGGGGCTTTTAGGACCAGAATCAGTATAAAAAAACCTCCTCTGATAGAATGTTAATGTTTTGTATACATTTTTAAGGAACTCCATCAAAAGAGCATAATATCGCCTAAGGTACAAATCACCTTGTCAACCAAGTCAGACGTTAATTTTATGCAATTCTCTGAGGTTTCACTTGGCATTAGTAACAAGTTGTGTTACGCGCCTGGCGATACCTTTCTGTGTTGATAAAGTTGCTTACAAAAACAGAGGAAATGTTAGCATCACTAAAATAAACTATTCACTTACAGATAGATGAAAGCGTTTAATTTTTAAAGTTTAGTTTTCCATAAACTATTTTTAAATCTTTACAAATTCCTAATGCGCGGTTGATTGTCGGGATCCCCAGCTCAAGGACTTATAAGGCGGAAGGAACTTATTGAAAAAATGTCGCTTACTTGTATTTGTGTGGAATTACGTGACTTTTGATAGCAGGTCCCAACGCCTCCAGCATTTTATGAATACGGCGTACGTGAAGTAGTTTCCCAGACGTCCTATAGCCCTATGGCTAACTTGAACGAGGATAACGAAGATTCGACTCAACTTTACAATTTTGCATAAAACGCCAATCTACCTGATACACCACGATTCAGGCATTCGATAGTCGTTAAGGGTACCTAATTCGTATTTTCATAAATTCTTGCGCGACTTTACTACTCATTATCTTCACGCCTCACTATAACGTGTTTTCACTTGAGAGGTCTAATCTCAACTACCTGTTTTGTACCGTTTCACCTTGAGATTTCCGGGACAGGGAGGTTAGTATTTATAGAAACATTACACATTCCGTGAAAAAGCGGATGTTGTAGATTGTTTTTAAAAACGTGGACCGGAGGGGGGATTCCAAATGTTAATGATTACTACTAGTTAATAATAATAATAATTCATTGCGTGTTAATATGCAACTGATTGTACTTACATAAGTCATATTTAATAATAAGATAGAATGTAGAATTTAAAAAAAAATGATAAGGGTTTACACAATCATTATACATATGTACTTTGCTAATAGATATGCATTCCTTCAGTTAGAAATTCGTCAATTGAATAGTAAGCCTTTTCAAGTAAAAAAATTTTTATACGCCTGGAAAATTGTTTAATAAGCAAATGAGTGATAGTTTCTGGAATGTTATTTAAGAATTTAAGGTTATAATAATTCATACTGTATCTACTGGTTTTTAACGTCGTATAAGGCAATTGAATCTTATTATTCTCTCTTGTCTCATATAAATGTATTTCACTGTTTTTTGTATAACTGTTTATGTTATTTTTGGCGTCATTTAATCAGTAATAAATATATAAACAAGGGAATATTAGTATTTCTAATTGTCTAAACTTATTCTGAACATCTTTACGACGTCCTGTACCAGTTAAAACTTATTGCTTTTTCCTTTGGAGTGAAAAAATCGGTGTAGCATGAAGTGAATGTCGCCAGCTTATATGAGACTGAATTAAAGAATCATATACCAATAAGGTAACATCTATGTTTAGAATTTGTACGAAGTTACACAATATAAAAATATTTCAAGAAATATTTTTTGCCAGTGACGAAACATGAGACTTCCAGGTGAATTTTGAATCAAATTGAACCCCTAAAAACTTTACTGAAACCAGGAAATCGCTACCTTCCAAATGACAAAGAGTAAATACCATGGAAGCAGCTTTGTTTCAATTTAGGCTTAGCTTATTTGAAATAAACCAGTCATTAGTATTATTAAATGCATTTGTCATCTTTTGTTCAAGGTTGGTTTTAAGTTTATCACTACAAATGAGAGTGGTGTCGTCCGCATAAAGTACAGTATGATCATTTATGGCCAAGTTAAATATATCGTTAATATATATCAGAAAAAGTACGGGGCCAAGGACCTAACCCTGCGGTACTTCACAAATAACTTTTCCCATGTTATACTGTGAGTTTTCAATGACTATGAACTGTTTATGGTTAACCAGATAAGATTTTAATAGATGACATGCAGAATAATTGAAATTGCAACATTTTAATTTATTGATTAGGATGTCAGTGTCTACACAATCAAATGCCTTGTTCAAATCCTATAGTACTGCACCTGTAGATTCGCCTCTTTCAAAATTTTTGATGATGATGTCAATGACATGATTTATGGCATATACTGTGGATATATCTTTCCTAAATGTATACTGGTGTTCAGAAAATAAATTATGTTGTTCAAAGTATAAAATAATTTGATTTTTTAATAAAGTTTCAAATATTTTTAAAGAATCGGAATTAGAGCAACCGGACGATAATTCGTCATATTGTTGGTATCTCCTTTTTTATAAAGATGATGAATTTTAGTTATTTTTAGAAGGACAAAAAACAGATTTATCAATGCAATGATTAAATAAACGTGTAAAAGGTATTATAACAATGTCCTGGATGTGTTTTATTAAGTTATTAGATAGATAATAGCAGTGACTGCTTTTATTATTTTTTATATTTTTAATTACATCTCTTACTTGTATAAATGTAACCTCCTTAAGCTTAAATTGTTCTATATTTGAGAAAAGACTATTTAAAAAAATTTTATATGGGTTTTTGCAAGATAGAAAATTACGAACCACAGTTTGAGAAACCTTTATAAAGAAATCATTGAGTTCATTAATATTAAATTTAGATATAACCTGATTTTTTTTCACGTTGGGATAATCGTTAATTACGTTCGAGCAGGATTTCGAATTATAATTAGAATTTCTCAAATATTTCTCAATATATGATTTTTTTAAGGAACAGTTTATTTTTATAAATCTTTTTAAATGTTCTTTCAGCTGAAAGTGTGGAAAAGATCTGTTGAGATCGTTTAAAAATTGTAGTTTCTCCCTCATGTTCTTAAGATCATTATCAAACCATTTAACTGTTTGAGTATTTTTTTTTTGTAAGAGTTTTAACAGGAAAAGCCAGTAAATACGCATCTTTACGGATATTCATAATTAAATCTGTCTTCACGTCAACATCTAAATCGTTGTTTACAAAATTCAAATCTTTTTCTAGTAAGCAGTTGTAATAATCATTTACACCTTTCAGAGTGACAGGGCGGTATTCGATAGTGTGACATTTATGTGAACTATTATCAAATATTAGATCAATTATTACTGTTTCATGATCGGAAATGAAAGGATTATATGTAAAACTGTATATATTGTTAAAATGAGCAAAATTAATAAGGATATTATCTAGACAGTTCGAATGTTGAGTGGGAGTAGTTATAGTTTTATTAAAACCGAAACTGATAAATAAATCCTTAAAGTGATAAAAGTTATAATCATTTGAATTAAATTTGCAACTAAAATCACCAGTTATAAACGTATCCAAATTTTTTTTGTTGACATAACTAAATTTTTTGTGTATGATATATAAAAACATGCTAGAATCGCCTTGAGGAGAACGATATATACATATACATAAAATCTTTCTATTACAGATATTAATTTCTATTGCAGAGATTTCCCAATTAAATTCTTGTGACAATTCCATTAAATATATTACATTTTTTGCGTATTTTGGTGATTTACATAAAATTAAAGAACCGCCTTTAGTGTTTGTGATCTGCAGAAGCTAGACACTACGTAATAATTTTTTATTGTGAAATTAACGATTTTATAGTCTTGTTAATGATGTTCATTTATATAAAATACATAGGAATTAAAATTAGAGCAATTCAAAGGGGTGTCCAGCTCGATTAACATATTACGTAAACTTTGTATATTAATTTGACCAATCTGTAAACTATATATATTTGGTTGAATATCCGTGGATGGTCCATTAACTATTATTTTTTGTAGATTCTCCTCTTGAGAAGCGAAAAGGGCCGTATGATGGTATACTCAGGCCAGACATCAGTGTTATAAATATCTTGTTTTTCGGATTCGGATATATTAATTTTAAAGGCTACTATGTCTTCGGATGGAATTTTTAGTTTAGTGATGTCTAGGCTTTTAATATTTTGAACTGATAGTGGTGTCAGGCGTGAAATAAAAACTTAATGTCTTGATTCAACAGCTGTTAATTCGTATCTGTCAGTCTTTGTACCAAAGGTTGTTTTTCTATTGTAACGTTTGTTAAATGAGTTGGTAACTTTGGGAGTTAAATTTTATGACTTTCATTGTCATTTTTCTTTTTTATATCACTATTAATGTTAATTATTTGATTAATTTTATCGCGTTGAGTTTTTTCTAGCAGTTGGAGTTGAATGATTTTTGATCCTGAGCTATTACGTTACTAACTTTCTTGTTAAACTTATTTTTTCGAATGAATTATAAGGTGAAGGTCCCTGAGCCGATAAGGCTTTCTTATCGTCTATATTGTTTAAAGTTTTTTGATTTTCGTCGATCTTATGAATACTATTTTGATAGAGTTTTAATTGATTGGTCAATGAATCAATAAGTTTTTTTTAATACAGACTTTTTGCTTTACGATAATTTGCATATAATTCATGTCGCCTTTTACATTTGTCGAATTAAACATAATTGGTAGCAACCTATAAAATCCATGTTTACAATTTTAAATACAAAATTGTTGTTAATCAATCACAGATGTTGCAGGGAATTTTAGACGTGCTTACAATCTGTAATACTCTTAAACAAACATTAGTAGGTATTTTTATGCTTTTTTTGTGGTGGAAGAGCGCTGCACACGACAATTATATGACATTTCTAGAACTTGTACATGTAAATAAAGCGATTTTAAAAACTGGATTATGTTTTTATACCAAAAATGGTTTTGCCATTCAATCCTAGCTCCATCACTGCAACAATATCGCAAACTATTGGCCGTTCTTGTGTTAATCGCAAGAAACTTAAACATTCCTACCATAAAGTGGCACTTTGGTCACTCGATTTTAAAGAAATTCCAATACGTGTTAGAGAGGTAATAACCATAAGTATAATATTTCACTTTTTGAGTTATATTTATCAAACGCATGCACAAACGCACACACCCATTTACGCACGTGCGCGCACGCACCCACGTGCTCACGCACCTACGCACGCACGCACCATGCACTCACGAAAGCACGCACGTATGTACGCACGCATGCACGCAGTCACGCACGTATGCATGCACTCATTCACGTAAGCACGTACGTAAACGTACTTCAACAGACCAATTCCATATTTGTACGCAGAGGAGCCGAAAACACACATTTTCGCTAAAAACTGGACATCGAAAATTTTAACCGAATACACAACGTTCTCTATACTATATTTCATAGAGATAAGAGAAGGTTGAAGGAATATTTAGGAATGGTTAGTCTACCTTTTATAAAATTTATCTTTTCAAAATAGCCGAATTTTTAAAAAAATTTAATTACCCGGTTGTTTTCAAAAGTAATTCAACTATGAAAAATATTTTTTAAGAAACCGAAGATCCCATATCTTTAAAGTATGGAATATTTAAATTTCTTTGTAAAACTTGTTAAAGACAACATCCAATTTATTTATATCGGGCAAACGTCATTTACACACACATGCTAAGGAGAATTTGTCACATTCCAGAACTAAAAATAAAGACAATACCAGCTTTTCTAACTTCGCTAAACATGTCCTAGTAGTACATATTTTGTCTTGTACAAAAATTTTAACCCTTTAAAATACAATATCCAAGGTTTTCACACTCGAAATACCTATGAAAATTATTCTATAAATTATTTCATACTGGATAATAACAATAATGCATTAAATGATAAAATTCAACCTTTCAATACTATGCAATTTAAGTTTAATAATATCTTCTTGAGTAGTAGGTACTTAATAAAAATGTCTACAATTTTATTGCAATTTTATATTTTCATCAGATTACACCAGGTTATATTTGACACATAGAAACCTATTTTGATAAAATCTTTCATATTCAATTCTACAAGCTCTCGATTTTAATTTTGATTTCATTCTAATTATAATAATAGGTTTAATTTATATTTTGAAAACCACCCGAACAAAGCATATGTTCTTCTTTTATACATTTTAAGACGTTTATCTTTACAGTTTATATACCGCGGTGAGAGTTTCTCTGCATTTAATTTTCGTAATTAAATATAGGTTATATATAGCCGACCTTCTTCACCTATAGCATCATAGCCACCGTCATGTTGAAATTTAATTTTCAAATCCTACTCGCTTTTACTTAAATTGATAATACACCTCTTATTAACATGTTATTCTTAATTTATAATTTTGGTTTAATAAATAAAACTAACAAAAAGTAATTAAGCAAAATACATATATTACTCATCACCTATGTACGTTTTATAATCAGTAGGTTATATAGGGCATATACTGGAACAGGCCATCTTCTGACGCAGTGGCGTGTACGGAAGATTATGTTTACTGCATTGCTCTTGGTCTGTTAATAATAATTTATCGGATAGCGTACGTTAACTTTAAACAATGCAGCAAACGTAATATTTTAAACTGTTTATAAAATTCTGTTTATAAAATTTCGTATTTTAAAGGTGGTTTTCACCTGTCAATTTGTTAAAAGAGTCGAATACCTTTCTAAAGATTACAAGAGATTATTCTAACTGTACCTTGTGTATTTATATTTATTTTAATTGCATGAGACAAAACCAGATTAAAGTTTGAACAAATATCTATTATATCAAATATAAATGAATGATATACATAAATATACACAAATTTTCATCAAATAAGAAATATTAAAACTAATGATTATCAATTTTCTAATATCATACCGTTAACCTCTATTACGTGATTTTCAGCGTAATATTAGCAACTTAGCGAAATATAATAAAATTTAAAGTCTTGTTAAAATTATTTAAATGAACACGAATAAAATTTTTATTTCTTCACTGGTTTAATATTGTTTGTAAATTTTCACTTACGTGACGTCCAATTTTCTATAGTAAATGCGACGTTTATCAATCTCGCAAATTTCGATTATTGCGTGCTTTCCTTGGCGGATCTGGTCTTGGTCTTGGGAATGAATTTTTACTGCATGGTGCTGTTTTTGGAAATGACGTCTTCGCTGGGCTTGTAACGGTAATTAAGATACTAAGAACTATTTATCAATTAGTCAATTTCTTTATCTTGCACTGGACTTACAACACTAGAATTGAAGCTGGTACCCAAAGACCTCGATTTCTGGTGGTGCAGGGTCTTTTACAATTTTTCGTTTCAATGACTACGAAATTTGTGCAAAGTGGTTTTAACCAATCCTGTCTAAGAGTTTTAAAAGTTTGTCTGTTTTTGTCTATTACAGAATACGTTAAACTTCCCACGGCTTCAAGCAATATTTTAAAATATTTATTGGGGTTGTTAAATTTTATTTATCCTGTCTGAATTTCTTTAGAATAACCTTTCAAACTGGCGCCATGCACCAACAGAAACTTTAGCGCATGCTTTTATTTAAAATGCAAATATATAAGAAAATATTTTAACCTTTAAGTGCTATTTAACAAACTATAATGTTTTCTTATGTTAATTACACGTTAATTAAATTAATTAATTAATATGTAATGTACAATTAATTATTACAGTTAGCGTAAATTGATTAAATTATATGGGTCGCGGATAGAACTATACGCATTATGATAATAGTAATTTAAATATATGATTTATGACTGAAATTATTACGATGCGGCAGCAGCGAAGCGATTGAATTAAGTAAGAGAGCTGTAACAATAATTTAAATAAACGGTTTATGGTATACATTTGTCGCAATAGTACCGCATGAATTAAATTAAATAAACAAGTTGTAATAGTTCAAATAACTGATTTATGGGTTCAATAGTTACAGCGAATAAATTGAATTACATAGGTTGTTCCGAAATTAGATGGCCATATTGAACATATATGTTCTTAAAGTCGTTTTGACACAAAAACTTCTAATATACATGTATCCTATTGTAAAACGTTTCCGAGTTCTGAATAAATCAACTTTCTAAATAAGACTAATTTTAATGCAAACTAATCAAGAATGCGCAACAACAAATTTTTAACATTTAACAAGTTTAATTCAAATTTGATTCAATACGACCATTATTAATGCACAGTTAGGGCTTCCGCACAAGTGAATTTATAGAATTTTGTAGAATTTCTGGATAGTTCTTCATTTGATCGGTGATTTCTGTAATTCTGGAAATTAGTTCATCTCTATTATTTATCCCAATAGAAAACAC
>JAHWXV010556830.1:0-15385 GCA_024586415.1 Phrixothrix hirtus | reverse complement strand
ATATATATATATATATATATATATATATATATATATATATATATATATATATCAAGTACCTCTAGATTCATTCAATCGTAAAATAATTAAGTTATTAAATAAGAACTTGTGAAATCTGTACAGATTTCAAAATATGTTAAAATGTTAACAACTCAGCCTAAGTGTAGTTATGAAATTCTTATATGGCTGCAATAATGTTTTTTATCTAAACATTTGTTGGAGCAATATTTGCTTTCGTTTCTTGCATTTTACTTAGCTAAAGCGTGTTCAACATTTAACGCTTTCATACTCAACCATCCAAGGTTTATCAATATGTAGACCTTGAATGCATTCACTTGGCGCACGGACAGTATTTATCTTTTACTTCATTAATATAGCAAAAAAACAATATTTATATTTCATTTCAAAAGCTATTAATCCACAAAAGTCACTGTGCAGCATTGGGTGCTTCGTAAATAATGTCAAAACCCTCCACATCTAACGCTTCATCTAGAGCTTTTTAAAAATAATAGCTATTTTTAAATTATTTTGATACATGCCGATAAACGTTTGTAATTGCACGAATATAATATTGAAGCTATGGCGAATCGATTTCCATCAGTGCAATCTGCTTTCCACGCTATCCTAAAGCTCCTACACATCTAGACTAGGTCACAGTAGCTAGGATTAGCTCTATATGTGGCAATGTATACACATATGGAGGACTGTATGGGTACCTCCACAAAATATACCTATATACATACATATAAAACTACATATTAATTGTTTATTTACTATTTTTCTTAATTTTCACAAAGTATACTTTTGTTAAACAAATATTTATTTAACAAAGGATATCTGTATAGGATAAGTTAAATTACTAGTATTTATTTAAAAATTTTAAGGTTTAATTCAACGTGCTATGAGTAAGTCTCTTGTGTTTGAAAATTATTCAACAAAACCATCCTCTGCTGGAAGACTGAACTTAACAAAAATTTATTTTCTCGATATTGACAAAATTTCTATACAAAAGAAATAAAACGAATTGGAGTTATTAGAGATATTTCATTTCAATACACATAAAGTATCTTTATACGGGTTTTATTAGAATATTCCAATGTATTAGCTTATATTTTTTCGACTTTATCGCATAGCTGGAAAATAAATTTAGTAATATTGTGATTAAGTTGTAATAAATTGATTTTGATAGTTACGTTTTAATGAATTATATATAAGGTATGCTTCGACAAGCTTGCACTATCTGTTTGTCAAAAACTATTTAAAATACTACTAGGAAAATTTGCGTTCAGTGGCTATCAACTATTTTCTTCGCAACTAAAATATTTTTAACTGTCTAGTGCTTTCGGTTATACGGGAAGTTAGTAACAATTTCATTATTTTAAATAGAAGATCCTGTTTATTTTTCAGATAAACTACTAAATTTTAGTGTTAGTTTATATAACCAACTACAGTTAAATTGAGGCATTTTTGAGGTATTCAGTTTTCCTCAAAAAATTAACAGATACCAAACATTACAAAACCTAACGTATTAAAGTACAAACTTTTGATGGATGTTAATTACCTGCATCATAACCTATTACCTCAAATAATTGTATTTCGTTGTTCGTCTGGTAACGGTACCTTTATAAGGTAGCGTTGTTTTTCAATAGAGTGCTAACTTATTTAATGGCTTGATATGTACGATGGTTAGGTGTGGAGTAAATGGACAAAGATGCGATTGCTATTTTTACCTTTAAAAAGAACCCCTACTGAGACAAACCCCAATTAATTTCTATAATGTACCCTTTTTTGCGCATCTAGTGAAGTAATTCTAGATTTGAATGTTATTTAATCTTTGAGATGAATGCCTATGACTCTGAGGGATTTATAAGAATTAACAATAACTATTAAACTTTCACACAAACGAGATTTATTAAAAATAAAAATGGAATTATAGCAGTTTATAAATTCACACAAGAATTATGAAATAAAGTTTATTTTCTAAGCCCTAAGGGATAATTCGAATAATTAGGTTCATTTCAAGTTATAAAAATATAGTATTATTGAAAAGAAACCACAGTGTCAGATAAATGAACGCTTGCCTACTTGTTATTGTTAGGCAGTTTACCCCAACCCTCATATATATTGGTTTATGGCGATATTTGCATTCAATTATCTTATATATGTGAATTTTTTGCTTATAATTATGTTAAGTAATCCAGTAAATTATTTTATTTAAATTCAATAGATATTTCAATGAAGCTTAATTTATTTCCACGTGTTACTCTTTTATTAACATTAAACAGAAGGCTGACCTTATTACGAGGTGTCTTCTTCGATTATTATCCCTGCTTGGAGATAACTTTGATCCTACTTTGAATATAGGGCCCTGCGTACATCTTTTTGAAGTTTGAATTGTATCTTGAATATTTACAACCCAACTGCTGACTCGGTGGACTGTCCATCTTTGAAGTTTCTCTAATATTCGGCTTTAGGCCGTTCTTGCTTCATTTGGAAGTGGCCATTTAATGAACAGTGGCGGCAATATTAACACGCACTAGCTTAGAAGTACGTTGCACGTGCTACTCTTGGCACAAAATGAACGAAAATTTGTTCCATGTCAAGCTAAAATTGATGTTGGAACTTCCCGGCATTTTTCTTGCTTACCAATGGTTTGTAAGCATTTTTTTTAATTTGAAACAATCTGGTCTTGCCTAATTCCGTTTGTTAAAAATTTTCTCGTTGTCGGTGTACGTGACCCTTTCCCTGTGGTCAATTGCAGTTTTTTTCAGAAACCGTCTTCATATTTCATCTAAATAGCCAAGACTCCTGTTTATTGCTTTTGTTGCTACTCGGGTAGTTAGACTCTGACATACAACAGGTTTACGATTTTTTACCCTTAACTTTCTAGCTGCGTATTTTTAACATTTTGGAAAGGTTCCTATAATAAATTTTGTATTACGTGAACTCTTCGATATTTATAAAGTTATTTATTTAAAATTAAACTATGATTTTGAGACTATTTAATTATTTTGGAAAGGTTTCTGCAATTATTTTAAATTACATGAGCCTTTTCATGTACATAAAATTAATTACTTATGATTTTGTGAACAATAATAACTTTTCTAATTTGAACTGTTTAAATTTGAATTAATGAAAAATTTGATACGTGTACACGTCCAGTCCTCGACTTAATTGTTTATGTATCAAATTTTTCATTAATTAAAATTTAAACGGTTCAAATTCTAAAAGTTATTATTACCTTTTTACAAAAACTTACTAAACCTAAATTATATTATTTAATTATGGTTATTTCAACATGTCAAAAATTCTTTACATATTCTGATTTTAATTAATTCCTGACCTAAATTTTATATTTGATAATGGGATCAAACAAGACCCCGAAACATGTTATACTATCTAAATAAATACTAACTTAAACAACATTGCATATTTAATTTATTGAGAACAAAAGACTTCAAGCAAAAAGCAATCCGTCACTTTTACTTATCATTCTCAAGTTAGGACATGGATGCAAACGAATTTTTTATTTTAGAACATGCTAGTTTAGGTCATTGTTACTGTACTCTAAATTTGGAACACCCTATCAATGGTTAATTACAATTATTTGCTTTACATTTATTACATGGGATTATTTGCTTGTTTGTTTGTTTTTGTGACTGAGGGCTCGGGATACGGAATTTCCATTGACTCTCTTGGACTAAAACTGCTATATAGTCATTTTGCCATGCCTACTAGAATTTTTCCGAATATTAAGGAGTTTCACCGCCAGTAGGAATGTTTAATGTGCCAAACATCACATTGGCGCGAAATTTACGATTTTACTGCATTATCTGAGAAGAAGGCATGTTTTTTAAATTTTTCTCCGCTAAAAAATTTACCGACCTCAAACGGGTTTGAACCCGCGTCCTTTGGGTATAGAGGCAAACATGCTAACCAGTACACCAGTCGGGGTCGGAATTACATGGGATAGTATCTAGAGATATTAATCAAGCAAGCTATGAAAATATATTTTGCCGGTATAAAAATCGATCCACCAGATACTAATTTTTCAAGTGCTATCCTAAGTTAAAAAATAAATTAGACTTCAGAAACCTAAAAAGGACAAATTAGTCTTCTAGATCTCCTGAAAGAAGGTAGAGAATTCTCCTGTGAAAATTCAAATAAAAATAAATGTCAAATTTTAAAATGGATGTCACGACAAAATTTGACATATCGCCAAAAAACTAGAAATGCATATTTAAACTACCAATTAGTGCTTACTCGTAGACCCTCGTAGGGCTCAATTTGAAATTCATTCCCGTTTTCTGTTAGATATTTCAATAACTCCTTAGTTAATCACGTAGTTAATATGGACTTGTCCTCATTTCAGTCACAATCTTCCGTGCTTGTCTCGAATAAACAGATGCAATCGGAAGAAAACCAAATTAAAATTATAGACACACAAATCAATAATCTAAAAGAAAAGTTAGCAGAAATAGCTGCTATACCATTTAAGACAGGAAAAGAAACGCCTAACAAATGAACCCAAAACAAAGTACACTTTTACAGGTCCGCCGCTCAAAAAAAGAACCACAATCAAAATGTTAAAACTGGAAGGAAATAATGCAAATAATTTGAAAATACAAAATATAGCACATGGATTAGAAATGTATACGCAAGACTCTTTATTATCTAATCAAGGCTTTTCAGATATCGAACTCCCTATAAATAATTGAAGAGTCATTCAAGTCAAGAAGATTCTCCTAAGCCAATTAAACGAAGACAATAGTTATTAGAAAAGAAGAACTATAAATTAATTCTTAAATATGCCAAAAAACAGATATATCTGCATCCAAAGAGCATTGTACAGCTCAAAAAGTATCAAAATTTTCACAAAAACTTCCGCTAACCTTTAAGCTTTAATGCATATATTGGAAAACATGTAGGAACCTTTCCATACATTTGAATTATCTGAAGAAAAGGAACTAAAGGTAGTATTTGGAGGTATTCCGGAAGAAATAGACATTGAAGACATAGAATCGGACCTAATTGATAAAGGGTTAATTTTTAACTTCGTTCACAGACTAGGCTATAAAATAAGGAGATTTACGCTCATAATAACAAAAATGAAGAAGGAAAGGGGCTTTTCTAGGTAAAAGAAATCCTTCGTTTAAAAGTAGCAACAGAACCTAAACGGTTGGTAAATTCTATCTAATGTTTTAGTTGCCAGCTATTTGGCCAAGTGTCACATAGATGTGAAGCAACGCCGCACTGCTTCAAATGTGAGGAAAACCACGCATAGTACAAAGCCAGCCAAATGCCGCAATTGTGGGAGTGATAATCCAGCAAATGTCAAAAGCTGCGAGACAGAATAAAAGAAAGAAAGTTACAAGAGAAAGAAGACAGATTTAGAAGAGCCGAGGTCAGCCCAAGTATCTCTTATGCGGATAAGTTAAGAGACCCACAAAAAGATTCTCAACATTCTGAAAACGTGGCAGGCTTTGAAGATAAGCTAACCAATACTATTAAAAACATATTAATAGACATGTTACCCAAATTATTAAAATTTCTAAATAAAAAATTCGCTACATGGAAGGCCAATGGTTTAAAACAAAAAGCAAATTATACTCTTTCGTGAACAACGAGAAATGTCGATTATGCTAATTACAGAAACTCACCTAAACGTAGATTTTTGGATGAGTTAATATTACATATGGGGGAAAGATCGGACAAACAAACCAGGGGGTGGTGTAGCAGTTCCCGTTCATAAGTCCATTTGCGGCACAGCAATTCCATCACTATTCTATATAAACTCCTCTGAAATAAAAAGTGTTGGAGTTCAAATTCAAATAAAGAAAATCACATGTAACATATTTTCGGTTTATAATCCTCCTAAAAACAACATTTTACTGTTTGATCTTAAAAATCTTCAATCTAATGCTCTGCTATTCATAGGTGGAGATTTAAATGCCAAGCACCCTTCCTGGGGTAGTAAAATTTCCAATGTTAATGGGAGCGAACTTTTCAAATTCATCTGCAATAATAAAAGCATTAAAATATTGGGTCCCATGGACGCAACTTCAATTCCACCTCGAGCGCGAGGAAATTTCATAAACATCTTCCTCACAAATAATCCTTGGAATATGTCTTGTGAAACAGTACGCTACCTACAATCAGGCTAAACTGACAATAACGCATGTGGCAGAAATCACGAGTGTTTAACCACGGCCGGCAAAGCTACAGTGGATCTAAGTGTGGTTCGCCGATACTTGCGAGGCTAAATACTGTAGAACTAAGAAAAAATTGGTAAAATGTGGGCGCCACTGTTCTAAAATCAAAACTACAATCAAGCGATGTTTGCGAAACACCCTATGTATCACGATGTTAGTGACCTAGCTTAAAATTGGAGACAGACACTCTAATGCTACTGCAGATACTGGGTGAGACTGAAAAAGAAATGCTAAAGATTCTCGCTTACTGATGATCGCTCTGTATATAAAAATCAATGAAAAATGCCTTGAATGAAATAGCTAAGGGCAGATTTTCAGAACTGACCACCCTGTATATTATTAATTTAACGAACTGAACTTTAGATTTTTAGAAAAGCGTCATATCCAACTAGAAATAAATGCTTTATGGCTTTCGTTACTGAAAATTATTAAATTGTAATATAACTTATCGTACGCGTACTATATAACTACATTGGCAAGTAAGGTTTCTTACGCTAGCGAAAGAATAACCAAAATCGAGCACAAGAATACCTTTATGGAATTAAGTTTGCACGAAAACACATATATACACAAATTCCATAATTATTTAAAAAATTAAATAGGATTTAAATTCTAAGAACACAAAACATTGGTTAACGGAATCTAGGCTCGGAAATGATTATTTACAAAATGCAACTTGATACTAAAACTGGAAGAAATTGATTGAGGGTGACAAATAGTAAACGAACTCTAAATTTCGCTAACGACACTTACAGTATTTAAAAGAAAATTCATAAGCAACGTATATTCATATGAGTACCCAAATTATTAACATAATAGTAAAATGTTTCAATGAATTAATTAGATTCAACACTACTACAGGTATTTTAAGTCCGTTATTGGGTTATTTCCTCGATATTTGTATATAACGGACGGCAACGTCCTTTATCTAGTTTTTACGTTATTTTTGAAACAAAAAAAACTTGGTTGTTCGGTGATGGCACACATGTCGGTAGATACGTGCAGGCGTAACGTAGTACTTATTTAGAAGGTGCGGAGCAAGCAAAGAAAGAAAAAACAATAAGATACAGGTGCAACAAGCGCTCTTGACTCGGAAAACACCTCTAGCTCTCAGTTTTTAGGATTGATAACCCCCAGGGGGTAGGATGATACTTAAATGTAATTGGTTGTTTTTACATTGAATTAATTATCTAAAGCAACTTGGATTTACTGCAAAAATGCCTAAAGCCAGGCAGGTACTTTAAAACTTCAATAAAGGCAATACTATTTTCCCAAAAGAAATAAAACACTTCCAAACAAGAACTGATCACTTTCCACATCACCTAATTTAAGCATGTCTGTAAGAAGACTTCCCCTCGCCTCATGTTTTTTCTAACGGGATCGTTCGTACTTCACCCGCTTAGGTCATGTTATACCGTCTGTAAAGCACCGAAAAAATATCTTTACACTTATTGAGTTGTATCCCAGTTAAATATTTCTTAAGTTTTAAATGGCATCATGCCCCTTAATTTCTTGTGTACATATCTTTATACTTTGTAACACAAAACTTTAAGCTTGTTCGTTATTGACTCGTGATTTTATATGCATTGCAACAATTTTCTAAAATTTCTGACGTAATACTAACGAAATTTTAACTAAAATTACTAGGCAATATTCCGAAAGTAATATTACGAGGTGTATTCAAATAGATTTTTTAATTTAACTTTATCTTTTTTTGTAAGATGAATTTCTAGATTATTTTAATAAAACCTTGTTTAACTAAAATTATATTAAGAATTAACGTGCATGGTACTAGATATCGCTTAATTTATCCAATATTCTTAAACAAACAGCAAAAGCTGACATCAGACCACATTTTCTGTGATTATGGAAATTAAATCCTCATCATAAGTTATAGCCATTCGAACCAAAGCAAACTGATTCAAATTCTCCATAAAAATGAAAACATTTAAACAAACAGAGTCTGTATTGAATGAAGTCAAAATAGAAAAAGCAGTAGTAAATATACCCCCTACAATCCAATTAACATTGAGGGGAAAGTCAACAAATAGTCATCAGCAACACTATCAACAAATGGGGACTTTCAATGGAGGATAACTCAAAATACAGGAAAGAAACAAACCTTAAAAGATTTGGACAAAATACAGACGCTCGATACTTAAAGAAAAATTCGTAAAATTACAAAAGGAAGTTAAGAAGCTGATTAAAGATAGGAAAGAAAGCAGCTGGGAAGCAAAACTTGAAGATATAGAATCAAACGAGAACAATGAAATGTGCAAGCTGCTTAAATGGTTAAGAAAAGAGACGAACCCAAATTCACCAATAAAGTTTAAGAAAAAATTTTTATTTCTAAATTTAGAGAAACTGAAACTTTAGGCGAACATCTAGAGGAGCAATTATCTAACAACCTGAAAGGGGACAAGAAGTTATCAAAATTTGTTGAGAGTGTGGCGAGAAACGTAAACAGAATCAACATTACTTCACCTCTACAAATAACTCTGGAAGACATAAAATCTAAAATTAAAAGTTTAAAAAGTAACAAAGCTGCTGGAGTTGATGGAATAACCACCAGAGCTCTAAAGTTACTCCCTCGTCAAGCGCTACAAGAGATTACTAACATTATCAACACCATTTCTAGAACGGGATACTATTCCAATTCATTAAAAGAAGCTCTAGTGGTAATGATTCCTAAGAAACATAAAGACACAACTGTTCCAACCAACAGAAGATTGATTAGTTTGTTGTTAGCTCTGAACTTTTATTAATCAGAAACTACAATAATTCCTCGAAGAAAATGACAAAATCTCCAATACCCAATTCGGCTTCAGAAAAAAATTATCAGTAATCCAAGAAGCATAAAATTTAACCACGTCACTAAATAAAGCAAACACCAATAAAGATTGACTTACGTCGCTCTTTTTGAGATCGAAAATGCCTACGACAAGTGTGGAGGAAAGTCATAATCTTCAAAATGGCACTTCTTAAAACACCCATTGACCTTATCAGGTTTACAAGCTCCTTCCTGAAAGACAGGAAATGTAGGGTGAAGGTAGGCTCTGATATTTCATAATCCAGGATTGCAAAAGAAGGCCTTGTTCGAGGTTCACCGTTTTCTCCGACTCTGTTTAATATTTTTGTATGATATTCCTAGATTTAGTGATCTGAAGGGTGTCCATACACTTCAATTGGCAGACTACACAGCAACAGTATCTTCAGACCTAAACATTTCGAATGTTAGGTCGAGAATACTGAAAACCGAGAAAAAACTGAAATCCTTTTGCAAAACTTCGAAAATAAAATTAAACTCTCAAAAAACTCAGGTAATACGATTTACCAAAAGAAGATGTAAAGCTAACAAGTTAGGGAACCATAAAATCAACACAAAGGGAATATATCTAGGCATATTTTGAACGCCAATTTAAAATTCACTCAATATGTCAAAATAAAAGCCGACTTCGTCGAAAAAACGGTATTTGGAATACATAACGTAATAGCACCAAAAAGTAGATTAAGGTTAGAAATTGAAAACAAAATCACGAAGGCGGTACTAATCCGACATTAATTTATGGGAAAGAAATTTGAATTCAGGGTTCAAAACTAGCAAACAATACGGTTACATCGGCTCAAAACAAACTTTTTAGTCTGATGAGCAATACTCCATACTACATGTCAAATTCTAACCTACACAAAAATTTAAGAGCCACTGATCTTATCAGTCAAGCCGAAGAACGTAGAACAAAAATGATTGAACGGCTACAAGACCATTCGGCAAATTCTATCAAAGAAATAGCACAAAATCTGACATAAGTAACTAAAAAAAATTCCTTGATCAAAGATTAACTTTTCATTCCCTTCCTCCATCAAGAAGGGCATGCTGGAAACGATCCCTAGCATAGTTGCTTCGCAGCTAAACTAGAGTAAAAAAAATTAAAAAGGTGACAAAGCAGTTAATAGAACATCATAAACTATTTTGTAAAAGAATTCTGGAAGAGCTAAAAGAAAACATGTAATACAGTACACAAACAAAAAATTTAAATAATTTAATTTCGTTTAAAGCTATAAAGGATCAATAATTATAATATTATCTAATTAAATTAATTTGTAATAAATGTAAGCTAATATATGAAATTAAATTTAACAAAATTATAGTAAAATAAATTTTAAAAAATAAATAAAAGCTATTACAAATCTTCAAAATATTGTCCGTTTGCATGAAAACGTTTATTTAGCCTGCACCAAACACCATCATTTGTAGCACGCATAAATTGATATCAAAGATAAAGAATTGAATGCATTACGAGCATTCTTCTCACATACTTCCCTTGTTTAGGGAAAAAATAAACTTTACTCTTATTAAAGGTCCATCTAAAAAAATCATGAGGCATTCAATCTTGTGACTGCGGAAGCCACTCAAAAAGCTATTATTTTAGAATCATCGGTCCTGAAACGTTTCTCTCAGGAAGTAGTTCACCATGAGAAGAGCACCATCGTGTTAAAAAAACAATTCTAAAAATTCATCACACGTAAATCGTTCTGGATAATTTTCTTTAAGGTTTCTTCATATTTCAAGATGTTTTTCACGTAAAAAGTATATCATGATTGATCAACTATTTAAATTAGCATCATAAAAATGATGAACAATAATTTGATTGTCCCTCATTGCGCAAAAAACATTATTACTCCAAGGCTTTTGAAATCGACCCCCGTTATTACATCAGGATTTCCTTGATTCCAGTAGTGAGAATTATGTCTATTAGATATTCAATTTTTAGCAACCTTAGCTTCAAGATATCGTATTACATTTTTAAGAAAAGCGTTATTTTCTTGGCATCTTATTGCTATAAATTGTGCAAAGTTCATCCTTTTTACATAGTCTGCAACGTTTCAGTTATGTACCACGATGTCTGAAGAAGAACTTTATGTTTCTGCAAAATATTGTGTATAGATTTGGCTGATACGGGAACCATTATGTAATAATCGTATCGTGTGCAAGCACTCAGTTACTGTCATGTGTTGAAAATTTTTGGTTAATCCGATAGAAATCGATTGGTGCGATTTTAGTGCAATGATTTGCTACGATTATAAAAAAGGTTTAAACTAAGAGGAATGTATGGTAGGTTTACATGCGAAATTTGAAGATTACAAAATTCAATTGGTATGCTGAAGTCAAAAGAGGGACCGCAGCCATTAAAAGATGACTCCCGCACCGGTAGACCGCAAGTTGCAGTTACCGCAGAGAACATGACTGCTGTAAAAAATGAAGTGAAAGAAAATCGGCGAATAACATATTGTAAAATAAACACAAGCTTAGGCATTGAATCAGCATCAACACGAACAATATTATACGACTACCTTGGTCTTGTCAAGCGACAAAGAACTTGATTGCGTGATCTATTGTGGAATCATGATAACGCGTTATCCCACACAACGGCTAGAAAACTGGGTTTTCACACCCTCAAAAGTTACAATTTTGCTACATCCATGCTATTCAGTAAAATTTTACTGTAAATATTTTTTTAAATAAGTATTCAACTGTGTTGTTTAAAACCTTTTATTATTAAAGCTATACAAGATTGATACAATAAAAGCTACGTAGCACAAACACGCCGCACCTTTCGGTGGACGCGCCCAATACTTTTAGAATATAAATTCTGATAGAGCTCCGTATCTAAAAGATCGCCAGGATGTCACCTACCGCAAAATTCAACGTAATGCTACCTACTCGCAATGATTCAAAATTATTTCCTTTTCTTTAAGAATCAATCACACTAAATCTTTCTTTCTGCTCGAATGGACGTTACACGTTTTCTAATCGTTCGCTAAATTCATCGGCTAATAATATTTTAATACTTTTATGACAAAGCTGTTTATAACAGTGTTTCCATAGAGGATGACAGTATGCGGAAAGGAATCGGCACAATTTTAGAAAAATGTTTAGGGGCGGCCGGGGATCGAACCCAGCCTTCCCGATTTGTACTCTGGCGTGTTAACCATTACACCACCGCCCCAATTTCTGGCTCCTCTGCAAATTTTTCTTCAAATGTGCCACTATAAATAGGATTTATAAGATGTTTACTATCCCTAAGGACCGTTAGAAGGGCTGTTATTCCAACAAATTCACACCTGAGGTTAATGCATATATTGAAATATATAACTAAAGATAGTTTATTCAATATAAACTCGTCAACCTCGATCCATATAATGGTTAAAGTTTTTACCTTAGCGTACAAGAAATGCGGCTTCAAACCCAATCAAGATCGGTATAGATTTTAGTGCCAAAATTTAAAAATCACGCCTTCTTCTCGAATAAGGAAGTAAAATTCTGAGTACAGTAACAACCTGATGTTTGACATATTAAAATTTTTTACTGGGTGTAGTGCTTCACTAAATTGGTAAACTTTGCTAAAATAGTTTATGGGGTTAATGGTTTAATATTATCTATATTTTGACTTACAATTAAACAGATTATACCTTATTTTTAAAAAGTATGCATTTAGTGAATCCATTAAAAAGGATAAAATAAGTTTTCTTCGGCTATTGCTGTATTCCTGGATTCGCGTGGTTATAATTGAAAGCGCGTCGAGCTCATGATGTATCCGATTTATTTTTAATACATAGATAACGATATTAATACGTTATTTAGAAAGACGGTATAATTTCATTTATAACTTCGGATAGGCGTGAGATGCAAATCAAATATTTAATGAGAAGTCTGCACTTTTGTTTTTAACCAGATTAAGTCAAAAATACCGCAATAGCCAAAGAAAATAAATTTTCTAATTTTTAGTGCATTTAAAAGCGTACCAGTTAAAATATATTCTTTTCTAACTTATTTGTAAGTGATATTCAATACAATTCTTTCTGAAGGAAGAGTAATAAATTTAGGTCCATATATACTGATTAGTCATAATTTATATGGCAGAAACTGCATCACCTAGAAGGCGATCGAATTTTTTGATGAGGTTTGGCAGAAAACTTTTAACTATTAGAAAGTATTAAATGATTAAGACTTGGAAGAATAATATGCAGTAGTTCTTTACTTTTCATTATCAATTTGTTGAGCCATCTCGATTGCTTACTCATTCAGTAAAATGTGGTGACATCGAATCTAAAAGATTATGCATGTCAGTTTTCAGTTTGGGGTATTGCACTACAACAAACAGGTATTTCATGTCGCTGGAAGACTAAAGTCAACGATGGGTTAGCCTCCTACTCATAATGTCCCTCATATGTTCGATGGATAAAATATCCGGAGATCTGGGCAGCTAAGGCAAAAGGTTGACGTTGCTCTCTTTAAAACAGTCCGACGAAGTTCTTGTAGTGTGAGGAAAAGTATTGTTTTGTGGAGTTGCATTACATTTTGGATGTATAGCAGGGCAGTTTTATACATCATGCGAAATCTATTGCAATAGGTTACAGCGCCCTATACCATAACCCTGCATATAACTGACTGAAAATTAAATTTTGTGCCTTTTTCTGAGTCCACCTTCATAAGGCGGTCTGTATTCTCAAACAGAATCTTAGTTCATCACTAAACGCAACTCAATGCCACTTCATATTCCACTGAAGCCTCCCTCAGCATTATGTTAAACGTTGTTGCCGGTGTAAAGCCGTAAGGGGATTCACTAAATGTGATTGGTAAGAGCATAAATCAACATACCGAACTCGGAGAAAAACAGTGTGAAAACTTACTAAATGACAATGACCTTGAAATTATTCATCAGCATTAGACCTTTTTGTTGAAAAGCGGTTGGTGTTCGGCTGCTCTCCTTTGCTTTTCAGCGCCCCTTCGACCACGTTATTGTCCTTCTTCAAACCACTCTCAACGAACTATAACTATTGTAGCATGATTGATTGATGATAATTCTACCCCTTTCAACATCGTTTACTTGGCTATAATTTGCACGGCTCATAACTTTTGGCATTATAACAAAGTCAGAACAAATTAAACTTGACTAACAAACAAAAATCGAAACAGGGATTACGGCGAACGGTGTGATTCGCTTAAAAATTAGTTAATTTAAACAATAGGAGGAATATCATTTAAACTACAGCTACTTGATGAAATCTCTCCATTGTTTATCACTTAATAATTTCAGTAGTTCGAAGTGTCTGCCAAATTTTATCTAAAGGTTTCAACACTTTCTAGATAATGCAATTTCTGTGTCACTTAATACTATACGTTGAGCAAATTACTTAATTTGGTTTCATAAATAAGGTAAATAGCATCAAGTTACTTTATACTTCTTCACAATTATAATAAACGATATCTCCATGTTTATTTCAAACTAATTGCAAATATCATTTATAAAATGAATTAATTAAATAAGTCAGTCCGAAATACCTGAATAGCTTATGAAGTTCAATTGAGTTCATTTCTGGAAATACATTATTAAAGTTTAGTCAATAGCATTTTGAAATTGTTTTCTTTTTATATGCACTAAATTTTAATTTTATAGAGCACTTAATATAAACGCGTTTTATGGTTTCAATGTAATTTCGGGGGTTGTACAATATCTTTTGAATATCCGTAGGGTGACATCTTATTTTGGTATGCGATGTAATATAACACAACCTATAATGATAAAAGCACTTAAATGTTTTCCAAGTACCCAAAATGTACAAATTTATATAAAACGATGCTCATCTATTGCCTTATTTTGTCAATATTAAAAACTTAATATTAAAAATTTTAAATCCACAAGACGTGGGTGGAAGCTAATGCGTCTTAGACATTAGGTGAATATCTATAAATGTACGATACTCGGAAAACTTATACCGTTCTTTACAAAATTGTTTTGTACTTAATTTATTTTCTATTTGTTTCATTTAAATAAACTTGATTCTCCGATAAAAATGAGTTTCATGAATATCTCGAAAATGCTAAGAGATATAGAGCCACTTAGATAAAAACATATTTGCCCAAATAAGTAACTATAAATATACATTTTGATTTGCGAATTATTGAAAACAATTGAAATTTAATTTATTTTGACTTCTTGAAGAGTATACTTCTATTGTTATTTTCAATTAGGTTTAAGATATTATTATTACTACTATTATTATTATTATCATTATTATTTATTGGCTTACTTCTCTGTACATATTAATTACAGGTATTTAAATATAAGTACAGCATATATCGTGCAGGTAAATATATCATATAATTAAGT